>PVJA010007124.1:0-34860 GCA_004027025.1 Myocastor coypus | reverse complement strand
TACATTGCTGATGCTTAATAAATCTTTGCTGGGTTGAATTGAATGCGGTATTGGGAATGCACCCAACTAATTTGGAAAAAACAGAGCTTTTGTCTCTTGTTACATTGGTAGAGAAATGAAAGGAGACACGGGTATGTTGCTATCTCTGCAGGGAACTCCAGGAGGACCGTCCTTTGGGTCAGATTTCCCATTTTACGTTATCAAAAGTCTCTCAGGCTCCCAGGCTCCTTTCTCTTCCTGCTGTGCGACCGTTTCCTCCTCACGTCGTCCTGGACGCCCGGGCTCGATCTGGGGATGGAAGAGGCTCAGCGGGCACCTCTGCCAGCCTCGCCGGCTCCACGCTCCTGGGCTGTAGAGGCCCAACAGGTCCTGGGCAGCTTGTGGCCTCCAGCTGACAGCGGTTGAGACAGCCACAGCAAGATGACTCAGTTTTGTGCCTATGCCTGTCCCCCGTCCCTGTCCTCTTTGTAGACATAGCACGTGGGATTCAGAGACAACGACACAGGAAGGACAGGGCTGAGGACATTCTGGGAAGAACGGCTGTGTGAAAAATGGCTTCTGGTGCAGTGCAGGTTACAACAGATTTCAGGGAGACTCAGTGTGGTGTCTGCTTGAATTACAAACTATTTAATGTGACTGAATTCACCCATAGTCCTCAGACACAGCCAGCCAGCCTCCTCACAGTAGCCGGAAATTGGCAATGAAAACCTTGCATCTCTACAAGGTGATCTTGTCCTCCCACCCGTTCTGGTACTAGAGCTTGAACCAGGAAACCCTAAGTTACAGCTCTCAACCCTTTCAAATTTTTCTTTTGACATAGAGCCTTACTAGCTTGCCAGGCAGGCCTTAAACTTGTGATCTTTCTGCCTCAGCCTCCCGAGTGGCTGGAATTACAAGCATGTGCTATCATGTCAATCCAATTGTTCTTAAAGGACACCCAGATCACTTGGAGTTCTTCCAGTTTCTGACATGTTTAATGTTTGTAATTACTTGAGACACCCAGAGGGTTGTACAGTAGTAACAGGCCAACTTCTGATATATTTTTAATGCATGCTTTCTAAATTATTGTCCCTTTTATAATAAAAGATATGTAAATTAAGTATCAGTGAGAAGTCATGTTCTGTGATAGCCAAAAGCTACTTCTGTACTTGAACAGACAAGGAAGTTATACTGAATACACCTCCAGGTCTGAAAGCTGTCTTCCGGCCACGTGATATTTTTTCCTCTGCTAGGAATATTAAAATGGCTTATATTGATCAACACTGCTGGATCACTTCTTGCAGTTTAAGCCACACCATTGAACTGTAAGGCACATCTGTACACAGAAGGCCGTGAACCTGAATATAGGAAACAAAGCCTCTGTGGAAACTTTTCGAAATGAGAAGGGGTACATGGCATTGTTCTTCGTGTTTCGCTGAAATTGTGTTGACTTAAAAACTTTGTATGAATCCACTTCCTGCACCCGCTGTGCGCCTGCTTAGGTTAGCTTTCTTCCCTGGCACCAGGCAGTAAACTTCGCTGAGGTTTAGATTTGAAACTGACAGAGGGAAGGGAGGCGAGAGGCGTTGGCAGGAGACCCTGGGAGGAGGGCTGCGCTCCGCCAAGGGCGTCCGTGCCTCGCTTCGTTTGGCTGTGCTGCTTGTGGAGGGGCCGGGTTTCGAAAGGTTATGGCTCCAATTCCGCGATCAAGTGACGGGACAGCAAGGCAGGGCTTCCACCCGCAGAGCTTCCATGCAGAAAGAGCCCAGAGGTGGCAGTCCCTGCGCCTCCCCTGGGGATGGCAGTGTCCCGAGGCAGGCAAGTGGCCAGGAGCTCCGGGGACACATCCAGGCACAGAGCAGCAGCAGAACAGTGCCTGTTGTTCCGCTGGAGTCTCGATGACGCTGGGCCCTTGGCGCCGACTGACTTCTCCCTGACCGGGCCCCAGCCCTCCCCCGCTGTGTGGTTTGCAGGAGCGCTGCTGTCCGTTCCCTTGCCCAAGACCCCATTTCCGGTTCGCCTTCTTGGTCAGGCTAAAGCTCCTTCTGCGGGCAGCTTCCCTCCCGCTGGAAGGCTCATGATCTCATCACAGGAGCTCAGCGCTGGTGTCTGCACCTTTCTGAGAGCACCAGCGTTGTCACCCACCACGCAAGACTGGGTCCCTTTGCTTTCTGAGTTTTGGTGACTTTTGTGTTTTTGTTAGCTGTTTTGTTGAGAGTCAGGATATCAAAAAGCATGTACACGTGCATTCAGTGTCCGTGAGGAGACGCCCTCTGTGGCTGACACAGTCTTTGTCCTGCGTGGGCCATAAGGAGCCTAGCGGGCCCCATAGAGGAGGAATAATAATGGTAGTAGTTATAATAATAATAATATAATAATGTATTTTATGCATTTAGGACTGGGGATACAGGGTCTTACTACGTAGATCTGACTCGTAGTGATTCTGTTCACAGCCTCCCAAAGTGCTGAGATTACAGGTGCGCACCACCATGCCTAGTCTTAATCGCCCTAGAGGCGGGGCCGACATGGCCAGCAGGGGATCCAGTCCTGGCCACTGAGCTCTGCCGAAGCAGGCGCTTTAGTCCGCTGAGCTATCTAGAGGCAGAATTATTAATCACATGCTTAACATCTAATATATGTTAAGCGTGGCATGTGACAAAAAGTACAGAACTGGAGCAGTCTGGGAAGCTTAAAGTTCAGTCTCAGTTTTGCCATGAATAGGCCAATCAGTCGATGTCCTCACAGTGACAAGGATTTGTTTCTTTTGTGACCACCATGAGACGGCAAAAGAAAGCGATAGCCACACACACACACACACACACACACACACACACACACACACACACACGCTTGGAATACGCTTTGTTTGTTTGTTTTGTACGGGGAATGGACCTCAGGCTCTTGCCAGGCAGACACTTCAGCTGCTGAGCTATCTCCTGGGTGCACCGTGCACTCCTTTTCTATCAGTCCCCGCGCAGTACGGAGTGCTCACATTCCTCATGGTGAGCCGGGGTGCAGCACAGCATAATTTCCATTCCTTCCTGTCCCCCCCCCATGCCCCTCTGACCCTCTCTTGCAACCCCATCCCTTTAGGAAAGCTTGGTTTCCCTGTCTCTTGCTCTTTATTTATACTTGGGGTTTCTCCTACAAGTGGAAGCACGCATGCTGAAGTGCGCCTGATTTACCTCACTTACATCATGGTCCCAAGGCGCGTCTTTTTTCCTATAGGGGACTCCAGATCGTATTTCCCTGGGACAGAGCAGTGCGTCGCATCTAAAGGGCAAATCACAGTCGTAATTCCATCGGCAAGCGTGAGCAGGTCACACACCTCAGCCAGCCCAGGGGAGATGATGTGTCGCCTCAGGGAGTTGTTATGTGGTTTCCCAGCTGGACTTTGGGGCGCAGAGAAGGCATGGAAGGTGCCCAGGGTCACAATGCCAAGGCAGGCTCAGTGCAAGCTTCAGTCCCCTTCCTGTAGCGTTCTGTCAGTGTGGTGGGCCCTTCCACCTTACAAGGACGCTGTGGACTATACTCCCAATGTGGCTTTTCTGCTCTGCAATCTTTTTTGGGGTACTGGAGATCAAACTGAGGACTTTGCACTTGCCCTGCAGGCACTTTTATACCACTGAGCTATCTCCTTGGCCTTTGCTCTGCAATTTTAAAGGAAATCTTTAAAGATCCTTCAGTCTATCTTTTTTTTTTTTTTTTTTTTTTTTTGCGGGACCAGGGTTCAAACTCACGACTTTGTACTTGCCAGGCAGGTACTCGGGCCAGGGAGCTATCTCCCCAGCCCCTCTTCAGTACATCTTGTAGGATGGATGTAAATGCTCTCATCCATGACGGCTGAGCCATGGCCTCGGCGACACTGATTTTTTGCAGAGTGCACTGTCTGCAGGCCCCGTATGTGCCTGGGTTGGTCATTTCCAAGCACAGCTTGCAAAATGACTGTCGTGGCCCCATGCTGTAGATGAGGAAGCTGTGGCTGGGGGGCTGGGTCCTGGGTCAGTGAGCCTGTCTGACCACGACAGGGAGAGTGAGGTGCAGGTCAGAAAACTTGGGCTGCCTCTGGAATTTCTGTGACACCAGTCTCACAGTTGCATTACTTGATTTTCATGTCACGTCCTGTGAGGAATGGCAGTAGCTGGCATGGCTGGGTGTCCACTGAGAGCAGAGAGGCAACACCAGCTCCGAGCAGCAAGCTGTGTATGGGCCCCGAACTGGGTCTTTGTTGTGGGTCTCTGCTTAACCTCTATACTATTTTCACCCTGGAGAAGGGCGAGTGAGAGGAGAAGCTCTGCATTTTCTGACTGAGCACTTCCTGTTTTGCTTCCTGTTTAAGGACAGTGTCACTAAGCAGCTACCTAGAAGATCCTGTCATCCTTTGAATTTTGTGTGCAGTGCTTCAGGGAAGCAGACCTTGATTTTATGATCATCATTATCTTTCCTGTGAAGGGTGCTCTCTCTCTGTCCAGCAAGCACACAGCCATATCCACTGGAGTATAGCCACCAGCTTTGTCCATTTAATCTAGTAATTCAGAGAAATTTTTTATGATCCTTTTACAAAAATGCAAACACTGCTTCATACAAAAACCAGTTGTTACCTAATGAAGCATTTGAGCTTGTTCATACAAGCTGGTGGTTTTGTGTGGCAGGGTGACTGCTGTGTCAGCGATTGGCCACTGAGAACATCTTGCTGTAACGACACACAACATACAGAAAACAGCAGGCACGGACAGGTGCGGAGGAGTATCAGCTCTTTTCCCTTTGGCTATCGATTGATTCCCAGTGTCCACTCCTGATTAGAATACAAAATGTTTTCTTTTAGCTTTGGAGTGTTTAGTTGCCCAGTGTAATCAGAAAAAAATAAGCCACACAGCAGGAAATTGGTGTGTATCTTCCGGATGCCTCTTCACGGTGGGCTTTGGATGTTCTCGACGTTGCTGGCGGCCTCCGTCTCTCTGCTCCTCTCATACAGCCTGTTTACTAGGAAGGAACACACAGCCCTGACGGAGGGCCCAGTGCGCCGGAGAGTGGTGTTAGCAGGAACCAAAGCAGGTGCTGGCTGTGGTGGCACATGACTGTAATCCCAGCACTTGGGAGACTGAGGCAGGAGTTTTGCTGCAAGTCTGAGACCAGCCTGAGCTACATAGTGAGACCCTGCTTCCAAAACCAAAGCCAAAACTAAATTAGCTTTGGTGGGGACTTGTGGGGGATATTGGAGGGAAGGTGATCTCACTGTGCGCTGGAATGGGCGTCTGACCTAGCTGAGCTTTCTCTGTAGAACCCTTTCTGGGCTTCATTCTTAAATTAGTGGCCTGTCTGGTGCCTCCAGTAGGGTATTTTTAGTGGAACTGCAGGAATAATAGAATCATGTTTTACAAATGATGAAAAGTTATACTTCATCACATGGGGGGTTTGTTTAACTTTCCTAAATCCCTGGAATATCAGGACCCTGGGAATGCCATTTTTATTTTTTAGGCATGGACATGATGTGTTTCTTATTATTAGGGACTGTCCTGGCAACTTCAGGGGCTGTCTTGATGAAAATGAAAATCTTTACTTCACTCAGTACCCAACCTGAGCCTTTCTCCCAGGTAACAGTTACCCTCTTGCGCCCCCTAGTGGAATTAAAGGTCTGCATCCAAGTCAGCATGAAGTTATTGGCTCATGCCGGCATATTTGACTTAGTGTCTTTGTTTTGGAAATTAAGCATTTTCCTGGTTTGTTTGGAGAGGGAAAATAAAAGTGACAGCTATTGTACTGGGAGAGTTGGGAGGGCTGTGGGTAATCAGTGGCTTTCTGTGGGTCAGATTTCATCCTCGGTTGGCGAGTCAGCCGTGGGACTCATAGAAGGTCTAATTCCAGGAACCTTCCTGGTGGCCAACTGTGTCACTGAGCCTGGTGACAGGATGGCTTTCCATACTTTTGGAAGGCTGGGAGAAGCTGGTATTGGTGAGGATCCAGGTAGGGCAAGACCCTCCGAGAGAGTCCCCCACACACCACGGGTATTAGGAGCAGGAACTCCCAGGCTGCCCTCTACACCAGGAGCCTGTGCCAATGTCCACGGCCCTGGTGGACATTGCTCTTTACAGCTGCTGAGCGTGCAAAAGTCTCTGAGGAACTGCAGCTGGAAGGGCCGCTACCTTTCTCAAAGTTTTGAGCCATGTTGTGATTTTACTTCTTGAACTTTGCAGTTTCTGCCTTGCATGGCATACTGCATGGGCATGTACTGAAGCTTGAGGAGGGATGGACACCAGAGCCACACAAGGACTGAGCCCTGTGCACTGGCATTCTATTTGCTCCAAAACGTACAGACATACCATGACATTTAGCCTATAGATTAGGCACAGTCAGAGATTAGCAACAGCACACAACACGAGCACAGCCGACCTGATGCCTGAGATGGCTGCTCTGTGACTTTAGAGCAGGCAGTATAGACACTGAATGCACCCAATGAAAGGAATGCTCCCCTCCTTGCTGGGTGGAGGGGGTGGCACAGGGCTCTGTGGTGCTCCTCTTGGTGGTGTACAATTTACAGGCTCTCAGGCTTGCCAGGCAGGCCAGGCACTGGGCCACTGAGCTAAATCTCTGGCCCTTTGGGCTGTAGATGAGTAGAGCTCCCTGACACTTGGCCCACCCAGCCAGGGGGAGGCCAGGACCTGGCACCCCAGAGCCTCAGGGGAGGCTCTGGTTCCAAGCCCATCAAGGTCAAGGCAGAGTCATCAGTGGTTGCCAAATTCCTGGCCCTTGGGACTTGAGAGCAAGATTATTGTCAGCAGAATGTCCTCCTTCTCAAGATCACACCACGAGCCCATGTCAGCACCTGCAATGAGCTCACCAAAAGGCTGAGAGGCGAGGTGTCAGAGCACCGAGATACATTTTTTTTCCCCATGTATTTATTTTCAGGTCAAGTGCTTTCCTGGGGAAAAAGTAAAATAGCACAGTAAAGTAAAATCCCAAGGTTGGGGGACTGTCAAAGTGTCCTATGGCCTGTGGCATGTTTATTTGGGAGCATAGAGAAAAAGAAAAAAAGAAACACCTTAGAATTTTTTTTTTAAAGCTACTTGCTCAGAAATCACAGTCACTTAGTTGAAGAGTTGCACCGAGGCACCACGCACCTTCATCCAGAGTGTGCAGCTGTGAAATTGTGTGGCACAAAGTGCCGGGGCACACAGTGATGGAGACTCACAGAGCCACTGGCAAGAAGCAGGGTCTGTCTGTGATGCTGCGCTGCCCGGTGGCCATCTGTCCAGGCGTGAGTCTGCGGTGTCCAGCATACGCTTGGCATGGGTGTGGCAGGAGCTGTGTGGCAGGTCTGATGCCCACCCGTGGGTGCTGGGAATTCTGTGCCCCTGGCAGAGCAGGGCTGGGGCTGCCAGTAGCACCTGCTGGGCTCCCTCCTGTCTGGGTGGGCTGGTTCCACTCTGGGAACATCCAGCTTTTCGGTGAAGGCCTGGGGACCTGACAGGTTCCACAGGGTGGCCCCTGCATTCCTCATGTGCAGCCTCCCCGTACCCTGCTAGGCTGTGTTCATGCCCAGGGCGGGGTGGGTGTGCCTTGGCCTCTCCCTGCGTGGCCACCAACTGAGCCCTGCATCTAGGCGGCACCCAGCCATTGTCGGTGTTCGTTGCTTTTTTCTTCGGGTTCAGAGGTCCAGAGCGCAAGCACATGTGTGCTGGCCAAGAATTAGGGAACATAAGCAGCACTCTGCTGGGGTCACCACAGGGAACATGGAATCACCTCTTTGTCTTTGTTTTCCTTTTCAACCTTTATTTGTATCAGTGTGCTTTCCGTACACAAGGATCATACGCCTTGTGTGGAGCTAGTATACACGGAACCCTGCTCAGATCTTCTTACAGCTTCCCCTTATTTTTTTGTATTTTAGGGAAGGGTCTAGAGGGTGTTCAGGGTCTCACTACTAGGTCAGACTCCACCTGTTCATAGCCTCCAAAGAGCTGGAATTACAGGTGTGTGCCACCACTCCCAGTCTCAGTCACCAGCTCAGCATGCCTTGGGGGCAGGGCCAGCCTGGTAGGTCCTAGGATCAAACCCTGGCCCCTGTGCCTGCTTGCTATTTGGCTGGCGCTCTTACAGCCTTCTTTATAGCAGTGGTGCTCCTCCGACCAGACTCTCCTCATCTGCTCATCTACTGTTGGGCGGAGAGGCTGCTTCCAAGATTTAACTATCGTGAGCCGTGCTACTATAAACATGCGTATATATGGGTTGCTGTAGTGTGATATTTCACTCTTTCAGGAAGAATCCTGGAGGGGAAGCAGCAGGAGTGAGTGAAATGCCTAGCTTGAGTGTGCTCAGGACTCTGTGTTCTGAGTTCCACCAGTAACTCAGAGGTGCCAGGTTTCTTCACCTCTAAGGCATGGCCAGGGAAAACCTCTGGCTCTTTCCAAGATCTCTCTTTTGTTTTATGTCATGGTTGGAGAAGGGGTCCTGCACCTGGGCAAGTGGAGGGCAGAGAGCATCTTGGGAACGAAGAAAGGGGTCCGCCTGGCCATTGACTGGAAGCTTCCATTGACGGGAAGGCCACAGACAAAGTCCTGGAACGTGGAAACAGACCCTCAAGATTTGACACATTTTGTGCAGCACTTCTGTGCAGACTCTTACAGTGTCTGAGTGCTTCCCACACCAGGAACACGCACCTTAAAAAGAGAGAGGCCCTGGGAGAGTGGAGGGGCAAGAGGGCAGTATATAGGGGGATGATGATCCAGGCAGCGGGGTGAGGCTGCCTGCTGGTGCTGATGACGCTCCCCAGGCTGGGCCCGTGGCTCACCCCACAAAGGTGGGTGGCTGTTCACAGATCCAGATCATCAGCCCTGGGCGTTCTGGGTGACTTACGATGAGACAAATTTGCCTACTAGACTAACATGTTTCTAAAAGCTGCCAGCACATGCGTGTGTGTGTGTGTGTGTGTGTGTGTGTGTGTGTGTAATTGCCAAGGATTCTGAAACTTGGGGAATAATGTTCAGATATTCCATATTGGGGCGGAACATTCCTTCATACAAACATTTGTGAACTGTGGACAGTTGCCATTTGCGGAAGGTTTTCCCATGTATTATGTCACTTGATCCCTGTAACAGTCCCACTATGGGCGCTTATGGGACTACTGTGGGGAATGGGCTCAGTGCCTTGGGCCGTGGGGGAGCTGGCTGGAAAGGGATGCCATCTCTGCCCACCTTCCAGCCTGCTGAGCCAGCTCCTCCTGCCGAGGCCCCCTGACTTTCTGTTCCTCCTGCCAGGTTGTTTTGGATTCAGTGAGTGCTCACAGCCCCTTTGCTCCTGAGCCCATATCTTCCCACGTACACGAGACCAGAGTAGATGTAATCATGTTTGGAGTGGTGCAGGTTGGTGGAAGCTAGGGGAAGCGTTTCAGAAAGATTTCAAAGATTTCCCAAACATGGCCAAAGAATCATCCAGAGGGCCAGGCATGGCCATTATCACTGCCTGGGGAATGAATTCTTTGAGGCTATTGGGGAGCTGGCTGGGGTACACACTTGTAATCCCAGCTACTTGGGAGGCTAAGGCTGGGAGTCGCAGAGCCAAGGCCAGCCTGGTTGACTTAGCAAGATCCTGTCTCAGAAGAAACTTGCAGCAAAGGACCCCAACTCTAGCTTGGTGGAACAGTGCTTGCCACACAAGGGCAAAGTCTGAGTCCAGCCTCTGGTACTTGGTGGGGGTCAGGAACGATGAGACCTTTGACTCTTTGGTCTGCTGTGACAAAAGACCAGAGTCTGGCAGTGTGAATGACAGACATTTATTTTCTCAGAGCTGGGGACTGGAAGCACAAGATCGACACCATCAGGCTGGTCTTAGGTGAAGCGCCAGGCCCCAGCTCAAGGCCGGCCACCTCCTTCGAGTCCAGCAGGATAGGTCCTCTTGGTGCCACATGGCAGACAGTGAGAGATTCTAGGGCGCTGGGTCCCCGGATGGGACTGTAACTTTGACCTCACTTGGCCTTGACTATGTCTTCATGACTTAGCTGTTAATTTGGGGGCTCGAATCCAGCCGTAATGGGGTAGCTGCAGAAACCACGTCTGGTCACTTCAGTGATGGGCATCGTAGGGCTGACCCGGGGCAGTCTGAGCGCCCCCGCTTGCGTGGCTGTCATCTCGCCGGCTGGCTGTCTCCCAGTGTGCATCTCGCCCATGGGTACCCCAGTGGGTGGGTCTGCTGCCACGTGGCTGCACCATCAGCCTCTGGATGCGTCACATGCATTACCGCCGTGCTAAATGTCCCTCCTTCACGTTTGCAGCCACCGCTGGTCCAGGCCATCTTCAGCGGTGACCCAGAGGAGATCCGGGTGCTCATCCACAAAACGGAAGATGTGAACGCACTGGTAAGGGAGGCGTGGCCGCGAGCCTCGGCCGCTGCCCTGGAGGCCAAGGCCTGACCCTCACGCCCTTGGGCCCTGTAGTAAATCCTGGAGGCACTGCACACTTCCTAGGACATTGTGGAGGGGGAATCAGTGAAGCACAGTCACCAAAAGAACAGCGACCACCTCGTCACGTAGTAGTAGATGGGCTTTTTTATCTAGGCGTTTGAATGAGAAGCAGTGGCCTGACGTGCCCATGTCGATGGCCGACGGCCTTGTTTTAAGAAGAGTGGTGCTCAGACTCGATATTTTGAGCTGCCTGCATACTGTAGTGGGACCTGAGCGAGCCTGCGACTTTTCCTGAGCCACAGTGGCAGCATGAATGTGGGCATAATGGTGGCTTGCTATGGACCTTTGCCAAAAAGACAGGTGCCAGGTTTCCTTCAGAAGTCCATGGGCCCAGGGGCAGCAGCATGGTCTTCTCCCAGGGGATGATGGCCCTGCAGCCAGGCTTGGCTGTCTGGCCTTTGTCACCTGGTTGCAGCTGGAATGTTATTTTATTTTATTTTTATATTATGGCTGGCTTAGCCTGCTCTGGGGGTGGGGCTGTCGCAGCATTTGGTGCCAGGGATTGAACCACAGTCCCTGCAGTCACCTAAGCTTGCCCACATAGGCACTTTAGACCACTGAGTCATCTCACTGGCCCTTGAATGGTTATTTTTTTAAATGGTTATAAAAGAAGGAAAGAAGGAAAGAAAAAAAGACGAGGGAAGCACTGTCGTGACACATGAAAACGGTAAGCGATCCAAATGCCATAAATTCAGACTGCTGGCCAGAGCTGCACTGACTTTCACAGAGTGCCTGCAGCCGGCGTGGGACCTGGGCTGAGCAGCTGAGAGGCCACGGTGACAGGGAGGCTGCTGGCCCACACAGTGGCGTGCGCCTCCTCTTGGCCTTTGCGGGACAGGCTTGCTGGTTCTGCCCTAAGGGGCCCGTGAGCCCCTTGGATGCTGGGTGGGCAGCCTGGGCCCCCCAGGGTGTTGTATCCTGTATCAGAGCATTTCATGGAATTCTTAGAGTCTCTGACACCCATTTCCCGAAGGTTAAGAACTACCACAAGTGGATGCTCTGTGCGCACATGTGCTGCACGCGTGCGCGCGCGCGCACACACACACACACACACGCACACACACGCATATGCACATGCATGCACCAGCAAGGCAGGGAGGGGTCTGTCGCTGTCCTTCTGAGAGCTTCCTACAGCAGGCTCAGAAGCCGCTTGGTGCAGGAGCGCTGCTGCCTGGGTGCAGCCGGGTTATTCGCATGCGCCAGCCACAGGAGAGGGATTCTCTATCCGGTGTGTCTGGCACTCAGCAGAGGCCTTGGAAAGCTCCAGGCATGCCTTCACCAGCAGCAGCGTCCCTGGTGGCTGGCCCTGCTCTACTCAGGAGCCAGGTTCTCTCCTGGGTCAGCAAGGCAGGTGTCCTGGCTCTCTGGTGAGGCATTGGGAAGCTTTTCCCAGCTGGCACCCAAGACAACAGGGCAGTATTTTGTGCCACTTATGTGAGGGAAGCTCAGCTCAGAGGCAGACGGGGATGGAGCTGAAATGGCAGCAGAGGGTGTTCAGGCCTGCAGGTGGCAGTGCCCTGTGCTTCTTGGGAGAGGCTGGCTTGCGCCTGCTGTCCATGTCCGTAACACCTTGGCATGGTGGGAGACAGGCCACGTTTGCACAAGTCCCAGGTCACACCTTCCCCAGGATCATGAGTGGCTGGGGTGCTGTCCAGTCGCACACCAGGAAGAGCTGTGCTGGCTTCTGAATGGCCTTTGCTTTTTCACGGGCGAGTGACCAGTGGCACTGGATGGCAGAGGTGCGGAAGCTGGACACGGAGTGTAGCCAGCTGCTGTGACTTGTGGAGCCACCTACGCCCGCCCAGTCCTCAATCTGTGATGCCCAGTTTTCTGGATAGCTTCTTGGAGGTGGGCCCTGCCGAGCAGAGTGCCTCTGAGGCCACTGTAGGGGCTGCCCACAGTGCAGCCAGCGGAGGGGAGAGCCAAGAGGGACAGTGTAAATGACTTCCGGTCATCGTGGGCTGTATGCCTGTACTCCCAGAGTGTGGAGCTCGGAAAGGAGCGGCTCCTTGCCCCCCAGGGTCCAGTGCCGAGGGAGAGGCGTGTCTCCCTCATGCTTTGCTTCCTTCTCTTTACCCCACTGGGCCACCAAATAGGTGCAGTGTTTTGTGACTCAGAGCGCGGGTTGAGCCCAAAGCCACGACTGATTTCCTCTCGCCTGGGGCCTGGGGTTTCCCTTTTCCTTCCCTCCCCTCTCTCTGTGGGTTTTTTTTTTTTTTTTTTTGTCTTTTTTTGAGACAGGGTCTCGCTATGCAGTTGAGGCTGGCCTTGAGCTCACTTTTGTAGCCCTGGCTGGTCTCGAACTCACACCGATCCTCCTGCCTCAGCCTCCCGAGTGCTAGGATTACAGGCGTGCGCCACCACTCCCGGCTCTCTGTGGGTTTTGATGTCCCTACATTCCTTGGTGCATGCTGCTCTGAGGAGCTGATCCTGACCTGGAAAGCTGTCCTCCAGCTGGGCCTCTCTGTGTTCCTAAACTCACTTGCTCTGCGTCCACAAAAGCGGGCCGCGAAGCCTGCTGGGCTTTAGGGTTCCCCACTGAGCTTTCCTCTGCATTCTGATGAAGCGTAGCCCATCTTTCTTTCTTCCTGTGGTCTTCTCCACCCCCTTCACCCCCACCCCCACCACATCCCCACAAGAGGAACCCTCTCTACTCTCCTGTCTTTCTTCCTGTGGTCTTCTCCACCCCCTTCACCCCCACCCCCACCACATCCCCACGAGAGGAACCCTCTCTACTCTCGACTCCAGCTCTTCCTGCTTCCTGCTGGCTTTCGGCTGGCCTACAGGTATTGTGTGTGTCTGCAGTCTGAGAAGGTGCCTGCCGGGTGACAGGGTCTGACCCACCATGCTCGTGTGCTCAGTCTTCATGCAGGGAGACTAGGCCCATCCTCTGCGGAGCTGGCAGTGGTCTGTTTTACTTGTCTGTGAGTGCCGAGGTCTGCAGGGAGCCCTGTGCAGGGCCAGAGGAGCTCTGCCTCCTGAGGGGTTCTCTAAAGCTGGAGTGGTCATTGGCCACGAAGTGGAGGTGAGCAAAGTGCAATTTAAATTGAACCAGATATTGCTGAGAACTAGAAAGAATTGAGACCAACATCCAAAGAACCAAACTGAGCTCAAGGTGGCATCCAAGCTCTGAATAGCATTTAGGCTACAAGTGTGAAAGTCTCAGGAGGCAGAGATTATGAGCGTCCAACCCTGAGCTCAGCAAAGACCTTTGGGGACCCTGTTAGGTCCACACATGCTGTCCAGGGGACGGTCTGCTGCACCCCACAAAGTAGGGAGTACTGATCGGTACCGGCCCATGAAAGATGGGTGGGAGATACTGGGCCTCAAGGACTGTGGCCACAGAACCTGGATGGGACGGGCGAGGTGTCCCGAGGTGGGCGAGATGCTTGGCTGTAGTGGCTCTTGGTCATGAGCAGCAGAGGGCAAGATTTCCAGGTGGATGATCAGGAGCCATAGGCAGCAGCGCTGTGTAAGGAGTAATGAGATGACCATGGGTGCCGAGCTCCCCAGACCTCGACCCGAGTGAGGCCAGGGGACCCTGTCCTTGCCCTGTGCCCTTACTTGACATTGTTGATTCCTGGCACTTTCCCCTTGAGTCCTGGAGCCTGGGACAGCATTGCTGCTGAACTGGAGTTGGCTCGTGTCCGGGAGCTCTGCTGGGCCAGGCCTGGTGATGCTTGGTAGCCCCTCCCACTGTGAAGGACAGCAGCCTGGGACTGTGGGCCCAAGAAGCAGACCGATGGAGTTTACCATCCCTCTCAGCAGACTGAAGTGCCTGCTTAGGCAGAGCACAGTGGCCAGCTTTGATCCCGGTGTGCCATGCTGACCCCGAGACTGAAATGGAGACTGGGTGTGGTGGTGTGCACCTGTAGTCCCAGCACTTGGGAAGTTAAAAACAGGAGAACGACTGTGACTCTGCCTTATATAGTGAGACCCTGTAGACCCTGTCCTACAAAGATCCCAAAAGCAAGACAAAGCAAAGCAAAAAACCAAACCACCATCCCTGGCAGAAGCATGCTGGCTCGTTGCTCTAACACTTGAGCTAGGACAGGGATGCCACAGAACACAGAACCTAATGCGATCTGTGGTACTCTCTCATCACCAGTGAGCTCCGTTTTATTGTCTCAATAGTTTAAAAAGTTTTTTACAGTTGAGCTGTCCCCGAGCTGAGGACTGTGCTCCATCTACTTTGCGCCGAGCAGTTGGTGTTTATCCCAGGCTCTCGTAGCAGGTGTCCCCACATGCAGGCCTTTCATTGGCCCGCTCCAGTTCCAGGAGAGGCGGGGACATCTGTGGATATGCCGGGACGAATATGAGGCGGAAGCTAAGCTGGGGTCATTAAAGAACTTGCAGTCACCGAAAGGGAGGAGACGTTAATGCTGCAGGAATTAGATGGCCCCAGAATCAAGAGGGGGGGGGGTGAAACCCTGACACTGTAGGAGGGCATTTTCTAAAGAAATGAGACAATTAGCAATGTTAAGCTTGTAATGTGTGTGTGTGTGTGTATGTGGGTGTGGGTGTGTGGGTGGGTGTTGGGTGTCGAATGTGCTTCAAGAATCCACCCACGAGGGCTCCTTCTAGTTGTATTCAAAGACCTCGGAGTGTTCGATCTGGCATTGTCTCCGGGCCCTTCTCTGTCTGTTATGCTGGTCCCCTCCAACGTGAAAAAATGCACTCTGCAGCCGAGTCTTCAGGGCTTTGATTTGCTTTTATCCTGCTCTTTAAGGGCTTTGAGCCCAGGACGCAGAACCAAGGTGTCTGGCTGCAGTACAGCTTGGGCGTCCTTGGGGTAAGGCCACTGCCGGCCAGACACCAGCTCTGGGCCATGGACAGGAGCCTGTCACCAGCATGTGCTGTCACCCACTCTGTCAGGCTCAGGCAGGAAGGCAGGAGTGGCGTGGTTCAGAGTTTCTAAGAGCAAATACAGGAAATCTCTAGACTGGGAAATGTTGGCTCCAAAAACAATTTTTTTTTTTTTTTTAAACACTGCTCGGGCCAAAGGAAACAGCCCATGGGAGTGACCCAGCTAGGCCACTGCTGTCCTAGCCGAGGATGCAGAGAACAGATAGCGAGCGGGGGCTTTGGCCTCACCTACGGGTAGGGCACTGGGAGCCTGGAGCAGGGGGCGCTCTGGGGCCTCTGAGTCCACCAAGGTCAGAACGGTCCCCTTTGCAATCCTGCTGACGCTGCTCTGTCCCCAGCACAAGTGCCAGCAGTGCTGTCTGCACCCTGCCTCTCCAGGGCCTGGCTGGGGTGCAGGGCTGTGGCCTATAGCTGTGGCCTGTATCCTGGAAGGAAGATTCAGATGTTCCACGTGGCTCCAGGCAGGCTTTGCAGCCACCTGAACTCACAGAACAGGTCTGGCCACTGTCAGTCCTCGGGGTCTTCTTGGCAGCCGATGCCCCCAGCTCTGGGTGCAGGTATGGAGGGCAACCTCCCAGAGGGTCAGAGGCAACAGTGGCAACCAGTCTGCACCATCTTGAGGAGAGCCGGGGCGTTGGGCTCTGAGAGCATCCCAGGTGCCAGAGAACCAGGACATGGCACTGGTGGGCATTCCATCTCAAGACATTGCCACAGTGCAGACTAAAGTAGCCAGCAGTTAAGAGGTGTCACGGGGCTGGGGCGCTAGCTCAGTGGCTTAATTGCCTGCCTGGCAAGTTCAGGGTCCTGAGTTTGATCCCTGGTACTGGAAAAAAAAAAAGAAAAGAAAGAAAGATGCCGCAGACTGAACCTCCCAACTGCAAGCCCAGTTGGCCTCTTCTTCCTCTAAAAAATGTACCTTGTAACTACCCCAAGAGTAGGAACATCAAGGCCATGGCTCTTTATTTGCATGATGTGTCAAACTCAGGAGGTGGATTGAGTGTGAATAAGAGAGGTGTGCCAGCTGCAGGTGGAAGGACACACGTGTGCGGCACCAGTTGTTTGAAATTAATCTGCAGCCCCATTGCCACTGAACCAGTGACAGGAGTTGGGTTCGGAGACTTGGCAGAGTGGCGTGAGGCTTCAGAGGACAAGCGCCAGGCACGGGGCCAGGGCTGTCGCGCTGAGCCGCCTCCTGGCCCTTCCAGTGGTTATTTTGAGACAGGGCCCCTCCCAGTCAGTAGGGTGCCCGGCCTGAGTCCAAGCGTGGGCTCTTGCCGCTTCAGCCTCACGGAGCGCTGGGACTCCATAGGCGCCGTGGTGCCCAGCGCTTGGTTTTCTTTGTGTACTGTTGCTTTTTGCACCGACCGCGGATTATGCGTATAGATCGCAAAGACAAGTAAGCCAACATGAGCACATAGACAAAAGCCGGGAGCAGCTTCCCAGGGGCTCGTGATCAGCGTGCGGCTCTGGAAGGGACCTCACAGCTGGCTGCCGAGTGAGTGTGGATCGTCTTGCGGTGGCCAGACACTCGTCACTCATTGTCACCAGCTCTCCCTGGCGTCACCCTGCCATCTCCATGGAGGTCTGTTTTCGTGTCCAGCCTCCTGCTTGAGGCAGGGGCCTGGGGACCCCTCTTTGGTGGTACAGACTGCGGCAGGTGTGGGTGAGGGGGTGGAGGCTGGCGTGGGAACATTGGCGTCTTTGTGCCTCAGTGTCCAAGCTGTGTCACACTGTCACCAACTACAATGAGACAAGTTTCAGTTCTGACCAGGGTGGAAATCAAACATAAGTCACCAGACCCTGAATTTTCCAATTTCTTTTACAGTGAAAATATACCTTTAATTATTTATTTTATTTTTTTAGGAGTTGGAATATTTATTGGACAATAGGAATAGGGAATGGGGAAGAGGACTAGCTCCTGAGCGACAGGAGGGGCTCCAGATGGGGTTGTCCGATGTTATACTTTTAATCAGAAGAAATTTTGGGTTTTGTGGAAGGGTGGCCACCCTTGTATTTTGGAACTGAATGGGGCAAAGATAACCACATACACAGATTATTCTTAAAGATTATGATTGGTCGGGGGTGGTAGCACCCCCCTGTGATTCTAGCACTTGGGAGGCTGAGGCAGGAGCATTGCTGCAAGTCTGAGGTTAGTTTGGGCTACATAATGAGTTCAAGGCCAGCCTGAAGTGCATAGTGAGACTCTATCTCAAAAAGAAAAGAGAGAGAGAGAGAGAGAGAGAGAGAGAGAGAGATTAAAAGGCATAAGGCATAGTTGTTACATTCGGTTTTCCCAAGGGTCCCTTCCTTCAGCAGAAATGGCCCAACCATGGCAGCACAGCAGGTGAGCCTTCTGGCGTTCTGGGGGTGTGCTGCTGTTATTAGGAGTTTGAAACTCTGGCTCTTAAAGAAGTTTCAATGCCAGACAACTGTCATTCAGCCAAGTAGGAGCCTGCAGGGGAGGTCCTCCACCGGGGTGCTCCCAGCGCTGTAGTGGCTTTCCAATGTGCCCGGGGTCTGGGACAGCGAGCCTTTGTTGGCTCCAGGACACTTCCTCCTGTCCCCCTGTCCTCTCTGGATCCGCTTGGCCTTCCTGTCCCCGCCAGCGCTGGAGCCGAGTCCTTCCCGGCCCAGCCCATGTCCTGACTGTGATCACCTGGACCCGTGAGCAAGAGAGCACGGGGCTGTGGTCAGGCCGGGTCCTGCACGGGGCACAGCCTTGCGCTTTCCGTATGGTTGTGCCCAGGGAGACGAGTGACAGCCACACAGCAGGCAGCATCAGATTCGCTGCGTTTGACCTGACCGAGAACGATGAAAAGAGCAAAATAGCAGTTTTTCTACAAATACTTGTTTATTTTACTAGAATTTAATAGTTCTGTGTAAGATAGAAGTTTATTTCCTATGGACAGCGGTCCAGATGTGAGCTGTCCAGAGCTAGGGTGACACCCCCTGGTGTCATGACCCGGTCTCCATGTCCTTCCGTGCTGCTATGTCTAGCAGCTTCCCCTTCAAGGCCCACGATAGCCACTTGCACTCCAGCCGTCACATCCCAACTCCAGTAAGTAGTAAGGGGGAGCACAGAGGGAGGATGCACCCCTTCTCCAGGGAGGCTTCCACTACGGACATGGCTGCTTGGATATTGTATAGAAGCTTCTCCCGTAGTTGTGTACGCAGCTGAAAATCAGCTTTTCTCTGAGGAAAGAAAGAATGCCGAGGCAGACCAGCGGCGTCCATGGTGGAAAGTGAGAGCTCTATGTGGCCAGAGGCTGCTCTGAGGACAAAAATCACTTCAGTCACGGGTTCGCCTTTGTGCCTTCGTCACAGTGCTCAGTGACGGTATGGCTAGGCGGGAACAGGGCGCTGGGTGCTGGGGAGCCCCCCCTACCCCTCACCCCTTCAAGATCCAAGAGTAAACTCTTGACAATGATAACAATAGTAACTTCTCAATCATATTCAATATAACTTTTAGCTTCGTTACAGACTTTATGTTGGGCTTAATTTTTAAAACAGATTTGATTTTTAAAAAGCAGATTTAGGGCCACAGGAAAATTAAGCGGAAACTAGGAAGGGCTGCACGTATCCCCTGGGCCCCTGCCTGTGTCCCTACCCCAGGTCTATTTGTGCAGTGACCCTGCAGCATGCACCAGCCCTGCTGCACTAACACAGGCGGCTGGGGTGGCCGCACCCCAGGCCCTCGCAGTCGGACACCTGTGTGGTGCATGACTGCCTCGCTTCCTTTTTTGTTGTTCTATGGA
Organism: Myocastor coypus; assembly: GCA_004027025.1. Lineage (NCBI taxonomy): Eukaryota > Metazoa > Chordata > Mammalia > Rodentia > Myocastoridae > Myocastor > Myocastor coypus. The sequence continues at coordinate 15,807 of PVJA010007124.1, read as the reverse complement.
AAAAGAAATTCATAACAAAGTAGAAGAATAATAATAGTTATTACACAGTCTGCCATTACCTTCCCAAAAGATTTTTATGGAGAAATAGATAGTAGTCCCAGACTTCCTTTTCACTGAGCTAAGAGAGCCTAGACGTGTGAGTGAAATGAATTAGTGTGTACATTAATGTAGCTTTGAAGCAGCGGTCTTGGCCTCGTGTGAGAACCTGAAAATGTAAACAAGCTGCAAAATGTAGATTGTGAAAGAGGAAGAAAATGTTCCAATGGGAAGGGGAACTGGGGAGGGGGAGGGGAAAGGAGGGAAGGGAAAATGAGAAAAGGAGGAGGAAAAGGAAGAGCCAGGTGGTAGCTGCCCAGGTACAAGTTCCCGATGAGGAATGTGATCATCATGCATCTTTCAGTGGGATTAATAAACTCATTAATTAAAACAACAGGCAATTTAGGGAATTGTCTGAACTCTCCCCTCCTTCCTGTAGCAGCCCAATCCGTAATAGCTGGACTCAGAGAGCAGCGTACAGTCCTTCAGGGATGGCTGCGTAAGGAAAGGCGGCATTAAAAGTGCCTCAGCCCTGTGTGTGGATCTGGGACGTTCCCTCCTATAGCTTATAAGGTTGTTGGTCAGGAGCCTCCAGAGAGCTGGCTCTGTGGCCAGGCCGGGGTCCCCTGTGTGCCGGATGTCTGATCATGGGACAGAGAAGCCTGTTTGCTCCTAGGGAAATGAATGTTTTCTGTGCTCAGCTGAGCTTGTACGACTTCATTAAGAAGCCGATCATTAGCCCTGATTAAGTAAACACGGGATATTTGGCGTGAATATTTTAACTTCCTGCTTCCAAGCTGGCTCAGCCTTTCCAAGGATACTGATTGTCAGGGAGGACCAATCATTTGTCACTTGCCTGCACGGTAAGCTATTCATTATCCGGGAATCTCCACTCAACCCTGTAGCCTGGGAAGAAAACTCCAGCTACCCCAGAGCCCTGAACCAGAGCTGGCTCCTTGACGCTTACATATTGAACATTGAGTGTCACCCTAACACAGGACCGAAGAGCCACACTCTGCCGCCCTTCCTTCCCTTCTGGTAAAGGGAAGAAGCTTCCTTCCCCGTTGGTCTTCATGCCCGTTCCAGAGTCTTGTGAAGATCAGATCACTGATTTTAGATCAACATCGTGTAACTGTGTATGTCAACAGTAGTACATGTAGCAGGTGTGTTGCATGTATGTCTGTTTGCACAAGATGTGCTCAGCAGTCACCCTTTATTCTGCAGTCTAGGAAGGATCAAAAGGGCTGAAGATGCCCCGAGAATACAGCAGTGGCTGCTGGCTGTGCGGCCTCTGTTATTACCACTGCAGCACTCTGGGTGTTGGGGGCAGTGTGGCCGGGTTTTCTCTAGGGCAGAGTATACCTTACGACAGCATTTTCCAAGTCCATTTCTCAGCCTGGAGCACAAGTCTGGCAAGTGTTCAGAAGGGGAAGAAAGGAGTCCTGCAGCCAAATGAAATTGCAAAGAAAACTCCCACTGATCTCCTGCAACAATTCCCTCGTGCTTCAGGAATTCCTGCCCCTTCCCGCAGGAGAGTGAGAGTGGCCAGGAGAACCTGGCTCCGGGAGAATAGGGAAATATATGCAAACCCGTGGCCATGGAACAGGGCAGCCCACCAGGCCCTAAAACTCTTTGTTTCCAGCTTCCTCGTTCCCTGCTCCTCTCACGAACCCTTTGCTCTGTGAGAGGCCTGCTGTCCCGACACTGCAGCCCAGCAACCCCTTGAGTCTTCATAAGCCCGCTCGGCCACAAGGCTCTCTCGCCCCCTTTACTTCTCACAGGAAGGACATCAGTTTTGCTGCCTGGAGTGCAGGGCCATTCCAAAGCCTCTGGCTTCTGATGCCTCCTTGTTATCTAAAATTCCCTTAAGCCTGTATTGAGAGTTGACCTTGAGTCTGTGGACTTCGGAATCAGGGCCATAAGGGCTGCAGGACAGACAGTGCATCCGGCTTAGGGCTTGACAAACCCAGAGTGTGGCCCTCATGTCCTGGCTCTGACTTGGGGACCCTAGGCCTGAACCAGCACTTCTAGGGAGCTCCCTGGAGGTACTGCTGCTACTAGGGGGCCAGGCTCCGAGAACCACAGCTACACTAGAAGGGAAAGCAAGGGCTCTGGTGGGCGGGGTCCTTCACCTGCTGCAGATGGGGTGCAGGCTCACGCACCCACTCAACACAGCCCATGCCCGGCCCACGGAGTGCCGGGCTCAGGGTGAGTGACAGAAAGCACCAGCTCGGTCTCTGCACGCAATGCAGATGGCAGTGAGCAGGTCAAGGAAACGGGCAACAGGTTCACCGGGAGGAGCAGGGTGGTGGTGCCAACCCTGGGTGCGACAGGAGCAGGGCTCAGAGGGCTGTAGGCTGTGGCGGACACTGAGCCTGAGCAGACAGGGAAGCTTCAAGATGGACCTGAGCAATGGCCCCATGGGGAGAGTCGTGAGCTCCGGAAGGAAGGGGGTCCCTACAGTGAGCAGAGAGAAAGCAGGAGGGAAGGGGCTGAGGCGGGGCCGGGCTGTCGTGTGGGTGGGGCCACCTGAGAGCAAAGGAGCAGAGAGAGGGGCCATAGCCGGGGTCAGGGGCAGTGGCTGGCAGCCCTGGGGCCCCCACAGAGTTTCCCCTGGGTGTCAGAGGAGCAGGGTGCTTTGTGCTGCATCGTGTTCCCAAGGTAACATGGACATACTGAGAAAGGCAGAGAGCACAGAACTAGGAAGAAGCGCCTATGCTCCAGCTGAGGGGGCTGGGGGAGGGCAGAGGAGCAGAAGGAGGGGGAGGGCAGGCTTGGGAAATGAGGCCATGGAGCTCTGTGGCATCTCAGGGCTGTCACCATTGCTGCATAAGAAGCCACCCCAGAGCTCAGGGGTAGAAAAGAGTCTCTCCTTTATGCCAGGAGCCATGTGGGTTAGGAGTTCTGCAGGGAACAGAGGTGCTGCTTCTCGGTACCAGTGTGCCGGGGCTCAGTCAGGATGCCCTGTTGGCTGGGTGACTTCCCAGATGGACTGGGGTCTCTGGAGGGCACCTACTTATACTTCCGTCAGCCTGAGCACCTGTGGGCAGCCTCCTCACAGTCAGCGGACCGCTGGCCTAGCGGCTCCTCCTCACAACGATCTTGGCCCACAGGTAGCCCAGCTCTGACTCCATTCCACAGAGCTTTAAGTAAGAGAAGTGGGGCGCAGTGCCCTGTGCTGGGTGTTGGACTCTTAGGCAGGAAGGGCCTGGCAGGGGGAGAGCTGGGTGCTTGGCTTTGGACCAGACTGCAGAACACTGCGGAAGTCCATGCAGATGGGTCACTTGCCCCGCTGGGGTCTGGTTGTAGCTGCGCTGTCACCTGCTCTGATGTTACGCTGGTCTGGTCACAGGCCTTCCTGTGCCTCTGTTTCCCCATCTGGGTGGTGCGTTTTCCTAGCTCCTACTCATGCTGAACACAGCCCACGGACTGGAGTAGACCCGAGGCAAGCTTAGCACCTAAAGCTCCAGCTTCTTTTCCACTCCAGGGGGGCTTCTTTCTCAAGAATTTAATTTCTGGGCCGGCAAGATGGGTTGGTGGTCTAAAGTACCTGCTTAGGCAAGCTTAGGCAACTGCAGGGACTGCGGTTCTATCCCTGGCACCACATGCTGTGCCAGCCCCACCCTCAGGGCAGACTGAGCTGGCCATAATATTAGAAAAAATAATTTAATTACTGCCTGGGATCAGCAAACCTCAGTGCTCTGGATGTATTTTTATTGGGTGATGCCCTCTTCTAAGTGCTCCCTGCTTTGGTTCAGTGCCCTTGTCATTCGGGATCTGCCACCAGGGTGGGGCTGGTCCCTGTGGTTCATGTGCAGGAAGGTTTGTCTCCATGTGGTGGCCATGGTGGGACCTTTGAGGGGTGGAGCCTACTGAAAGGTGACCCAGTTATGGGGCACTGCCTGCTCCAATGAAGTAGACTGGAGGCAGGGCTGGACCCCAAGGTGCGTGCACCAGACAACAGGTGCTTCGGAGGGGAAGGAGACCCACAGCAATGGCCACCCTCGTCACACCCTTGACCTTGGGCAGCTGCCCACAGGGGTTAGGGGCAGCAGCCAGCAGGGGGTGGGGGCTGAGGCCATGCTTCCAGGGACCCAACAGGCAGGCAGAGAGCACTGGTTTCACACCTCCAAGGGGACTTTGTCAACTCCAAGCCTCTGTGATGTGCTGCATGCTGACTGTGTACAGGTGTGGTGCTACAGCCACGTGGGCTGAATGAGCAACATGCCTGCCACATGCAAAGCCCACCTGGGGCAAGTGGCAGTGGTGACATGGAGGAGCGCTGGCGTGGTGAGATCAGAGCTGCATCAGAGGGAAGGTCTTCTCCAAGACCCCCAAGCTCCCAACAAAGGCTGCCCATCTGTGGCTTTGTGGCAAATCATTATTTTTGTTGTGCCGGTCAAGAGGAGCTGCTTTGTGCCAAGTCTGAGTCCTGGAGTGTCAGGTATCTCCAGTGTGCCTCCCTGATGTCACCTTGGGGATAGCAGGACAGGGTTGGCAGCTGCTTGCTGGAGAGGAAGGAGCGGGCAGGTCCACAGTGGGGTGGGAGGAGGTGTAGGTGCCTAGAAACAGGACAGTGCAAGACACAGGGCTTTGCTGGACCGGTCTGGGACACGCAGGACAAAGCCCAGTTTTCTGGTCATGTTGGAGGTGGGGCAAGAGGTCACACCAGGACAGGGGTGCTGAAAGGCAGGCATGTCATCTTGGCAACAGTGGTGACCTGGGGATTCCTGTTGACTTGGGACTGTGGAGGGAAAGGTCACCAAGCACCAGAGTAGCCCTGGGCCCTGGGGTCGAGGCAGATGGGCGACGACGTGAAGGAGGCGTCTGGGGTCCAGGGCTGAGCACAGGGCATACAGCTGCCTCCGTGGAGGCCATAGTGGGAGTGAGATCTGGCAGCTCCCCAAGGGTGAGGACGGGAGGCTGGGCCTGCCCTGACCCTCTCTGCGTCACCCTGCTCTGGAAGACACGCAGACCTGAGCTCCAGCGGCCAAAGCTCTGTGAACACAACCACGGAGTGCTGGGGGAGGAAAAGCTCCTCCCTGGAGTCCGGCTCCGGGGAGGGCGCGGGAGTGCCTGGGTTTATCTGGGGCGCCCTGCAGGAGGAAGGGTGTAGCACCATCCCGGCCCCATCCCTGTCTGTCCCTGGGCCTGACGGCCCTGCCCAGCAAAGGGCTCCCTCCAGGCCCGGACATTGCTCTTTGGCTTTGCACTTTCCTTTGTCCTGGTTAAGGCAGGCACAGGGCAGATGCTGCCTCAACCAAGGGAACAGAGAACGCCCCTGCTCACCTGCCCAGGGACCATTAGGACTGCAGTGGTCCTGCTGGGATGAGGAGCTTGGGGACAGCGTAAGTATTTTGAGGCACAGCTTCTCCAGGAAGGAGTCAGAGGGTGGGGAGGAGGAGGGTGCAACAGTGAGAACCCCAGCAGCGCCCCCTGTGCAGCTCTCACAGGGCCCAGTGCCATAGGGCAGCAGACTGAGTGAGGATTTCCTCCAGACATGTAGGGCTTTGAGAGGCATCGTCTGAGGCTGTGAGTCCCAAGAAGCAGAGGGGGAGAGTGCAAGGCCAAGTCTGAAGTCCAGCAGAGGTTTCTGTTCCCTGTGGGCTGAGGCAGGACAGTTTCCAACTCCAGAGTTGTCTTCATTCCTCCTGACAGGCGTGCACACGTGTGTGTGTGTGTGTGTGTGCGCGCGCCTGTGTGCCTGTGTGTATGCATGTGCCTGCCTCGGGACCTCCAAAGATGGATTCTTCTTACCAGGAGTTTTTACAAGCTGGTGGCATTGAGACAACACAGCGCTGGGACACCCAGGGTCACCAGGCACTCACGTGTGACTTTGAGCTGTTGCCTCCCTCTGAGTTGGCCTTGCTTCCTGTCCTGTAAAGGAGGACGGGCTATGGTAGGGGCCTACTTGATGAGCCCTGCCGGGTTTCCTAAGAAGCAGCCCAGGTGCTGCAGAGAGCAGGGCGTGGGCCCCTTTGGGCAGCAGTAGATGAATTAGTTTACCTGTGCAGTCACCAATGTGGTGCTTTGCCATTTGCTGAGCAGCGCTGTCTCTTAGCAAGGGGCTAAAACCTGCCATGAATATTCTGGCTTCTCTTCAGAGCATATAACTCTTTCCCCTCCTAAAGCCTGCTATAAGATAATGAAGGCTTTGGACAGGAAATAATGTCCAGTGCTTTGCTATTTATAAAACTGTTTTGTTACAAAACGAGTTTAATTTTCTTGCTTCTCAACTGTAGATCTTAAAGCAAAGAAGAAAACCAGGAAAACCCATAAAGTTTACGCAGAGGTGATCATCATTACAGCCTCGATGTTTGGGGCTGACCTGACATCTCAGGTTCAGATAACCACTGCATGATTTTATTATCAGTATTACACATAAACTTTGTCTCTGGTATGCCCCGCTGGAGGAATACAAAACAAAACAAAACAAAAACCAAAAAACAACAACTTGGAAAGAGCTCCTGATCAATCATTTCAGTTAAAGTAATTTCCCATAGGCCATAGAAACTAGTTCTACAAGCTTCTGCCTTTGAGAGCGAGAACCAATAACTAAGAGTTACCACCATGTCCGGAGCAGCCCCCGCACCTTTTGCCTCTCTGTGACATCCCCATTTGGGCCAATTGGTGGCTGTGACACCGCCATGTGTCAGCTTCCTGGTGATGAGGTGCTTCCTCCAGCCTCAGTCAACACTGCAAGGCTCCCCGAAGTCGGGCACCAGATGGAGTCTGCAGGGGCTGAGTGCAGTACCCGAAAGGCAGCGGCCCCAAGTAGATAATTTGCAAACTGTATGAATGAAGACTCAGGAGTGCATTCATAGCTGCCTGACCTGGGGCCAACCACTTAAACTCTGCTGCCTCTGGTGCTTTTCTGATTCAAATGTTGTTACGACTCTAGGGGCTTCTTAGGAATTTTAGATTCTGAGACCGCATACCTGACAACAGACCTGCACCGTCCTTAGCTCCTTTTATGTGGGAAAGCCTAGTACCTTCGTTTCCCTCACTCTTCCTTCCATAGGAGGTGGTTTCCCTGCTGAGCAGCTATTTTCCTGGTTATTCACCTCTCATCCCAGACAGCTGATGGGAGGTGAGTTCACTGAAGGGGACCGTGAGTTGGTTGTTTTTTTTTTTTCCTTTGTGCATTTGGTTGTTGCAGGGTCTCACTGCACAGCTCAGACCCAAGGCAATCCTCCTTTTGGCCTCCTCAGTGCTGGGATTACAGGCATGTGTCACCATGTCTGGATTCTGGCCAGCTCAGCCTGCTCTTGGGGTGGGGCTGGCGCAGCAGTGTGGTGTCGGGGACTGAACCTCGGTCCCTGCGCTTGCCTAACTAAGGAGGCACTTTAGTTCGTTGAGCTATTTTGCTGGCCCCAAGACCATGAGTTGTTGAAGCTCAACTTCTTGCCTCCCTTGTTGGGGCACTGGCACCAGGAGTATTTCCTGTCTGTGGCTTCCTTAGCACACGTAGCCACAAGACACTCCTACCGTGTGCACAAGAATTAGGGTTTGTTTATGAAAGCTCTCGTCATCTCAAAGTTACTGATCATCTTACTGCCTCCAAGTCTCAAGTTCTTCAGCAGCCAAAGGGGGTATCATATTTCCCACACAGGATTGTTCTAACCCTAAAATTTAAAAATATAAAATCTCCAATGTAATTCTTAACAGTATACCTTATTTTATTTTTCAAAATTATCACAATACATATATCCATTTGTTATGGTTTATGTCTAGTTGTCACTCCAAAGCCTGATGCAATCATGGGGTAGGGACTTCTAGAGTTTGGGACTTGACTCATGACTCACTGGGATTATGTGTTTTAGTACTGATGGGACTATGGGTCTGAGTACTACTGGGATTATGTGTGCGGCCCTAGGCGGATAGGCAGAGGCAGAGAGCCTGAATGTGATATAAAGAGAGGCACAGAGACAGACTTGCGCTGTCGCTCTCTGCCCCCCTGGTGGTTCTGTTGCCTCTGTCACCATTGTTGCTGTTCTGCCACCATGAGCTGCTGCTCTCTGCCATGTGCCTCTCTGCCTTGGATCCAGCCCAGTATGAACTGAAACCTCCAGTAACTGTGAGCTAAATAAACCTTTCCTTCCTTCATTTTGAGTGTCAGGTATTTGTCCCAGCAATGAGTAAAAAGTAACTAAGAGGGGCCCAGCAGGATGGTTCAGTGGTCTAAAGTACCTGCTTAGGAAAGCTTGGGCGGCTGCAGGGACCATGGTTCAATCCCTGGCACCACATGCTGCGCCAGCCCTACCCTTAGGGCAGGCTGAGCTGGCCATAAAAATAAATAAACAAACAAAAAGTTCTGAAACAAGAAAAAAAAAAATTAAAAAAAGAAAGTAACTAAGACACCATTGCTTACAACTATAAGACATATAAAGTGAAAAAGGCATTCTCTTTGGTCATATTTCATCTTTGTTCAATGTTCTTTTGAATGTCTTGTTTAGTGTAGGGGATGGGATGTGGTTTTGTTGTTGGATGAATGATGTAGACATTTTCAGATGTGGAGGGATGCTGCTCGCATGTCCATTTGTGATCACCTCAGTAGCCTAAGTGCCACACAGCAATGGTTGGACACAGCTGTGTGGTGCCGGGCAGAGGTGGGCTGGCCCACAGACACCAGCCAATGACAGTCCAACTTTCTGAGGTGAGGCCCACAGACACCAGCCAATGACAGTCCAACTTTCTGAGGTGAGGGACACAGGAAGCATGAACAAAGATCCCAGATGTGAACCTTTCTCTTTGGAGGCTCTGGGGGCCCTGATCCGTCTTACTTGTGTCTGTGTGAAGACAGACCCTTGGGTTTCCATTGAAAGTTAAATTTAACATTGCAAAAATGCCACACATCACCAAAAAAAAAAAAAAAAAATCTGATGATTAAATTTAGCCATGAGTGAAATTTTGCAGTTGAAGAAAGCAGGACATCCTGTGTCAGGGTGAGGGTCACTATATTGGCAAAGAGAAATAAGGCCTGCCGCATCAAATATTGGCAAGGGTGTTGGAAAGGAAACTGATATTTGCCTCGTGAAAACATAAGTGAGTGTAGCTACTGTTGAAGACTACTTGGCAGTTCCTAGGAAGTTCACATCATATAATCTAGAATCTGCACTGTTGTTTTTTTGGCAATCCTTACACATACGCATAGCGAGACATGTACAAAGATGGGTACGGCAACTCCATAGAGAACTAGAAACAACTTCGCTGTCTCTCTCATCCTCTCGCATGCGCATACACACACACACACACAATACACACACACACACACACCTATACACTCTTCAGGTTCTTTAAAAAATGTATTTAATTCAGGGTCAACAGGGTCTCACTGCACAGATCGGACTCATAGTGATCCTCCTGTCTTCAGCCTCCCAAAAGCTGGCATTACAGGCATGTGCCACCATGCCCAGTCTGTTCGAGTCTCAGCACACCCCAGAGGCAGGGCCTGGGATGGAACCCTGGTCCCTGCACCTGCCTAAGCAGGTACTTAGTCTGCTGAGCCATCTGGTCAGCCTCAGGTTATTTTCTGAACCATGGCCTTGAGCCCTAAAGGCATTTTTCAGAAGCAGAGTTCTGAAGCCCATGCAGGAAAATGTAAGCATGTTTGGTTTTGCTGGTGGGCACCTGTGGGTCTGCTGCATAAGTACTGCTAAGAATTAAAAGCAAACACATTTTTAAAAGCATCCTGACACGTGTTTTGTCTCCTTTGCTTTGTTTTCTAGCTTCCCTCATTTGAGTTCCAGCTCCCTTCCCCCCTGATGTCCTAGTGATTGTGATCCGCGTCCCTCCCCCACCTCACACGATTCAAAATGGTACTAGGTTCTCAGCTTGTGCTCCGAGTCTCTTCAGGCCTCTGTGTCTTAGTTACTTTTCTCTCCTTACTGGGACCAATACCCAATCCCCAAAATGAAGGCAGCAAAGGTTTATTTAGTTCACAGTTTGTGGAGGTTTCAGCCCATACTCAGTGGTTCTGAGGCAGAGTGGCACATGGCAGGGGGCAGCAGTTCATGGCGGAGGAAAGCGATAGAACAGCCAGAGCAACAGGGAGGCGTAGAGGCAGCAGCAGTGGCACCAGAGCGCAAGCCTGTCTCCCTCACGCTGTGTTCAGGCTGGGTGTAGCGCTCATACCCATAATCCCAGTGGACTGTGAGTTAATCACCAGCTCTGGAAGTCCACCCCATGCCGACATGAGGCTTGGGGGGGCACGTAGACACAAACCACAACACTCTGTGTAGGTCTGGTGGTCTCTGTCCAAAGTCTCGCTAAGCTCCCGAGGTCTGGGTGGTAGCTATTTGTAGCTTCTTTGATTTTAGTGACAGCCTGGTTGGTGACTGGGGCGTGACTTCTGCATTTTGTGGGTCTGTTTTCCTACAATCGTTCTGTCTGCCATCGGGGTAAGGTATTTATGTATCAGGAAGAACACTGGTCTTGCTGCGCGGCAGACACAGCGAATGCAGTCAGTCCTGTGCCTGCAGCTGAGCATTTCCAAAGTGTGCGACAAGCAGTTCTTAATCCTCAACACAAAGGCTTGGGTGGCCCTTGGCCTGCCCAACTATGCGGTATTTTGAGCTGCCAGACAGGCTGCTCAGCCCAAGTCAAACTCACATCGCGTGCACAAACTTCCAGTTCCCTGTTTTCTTTGATGGGCTGCTTCCTTGGTAAACAGATCACTCAGAAACTTCCTCACCACAGTCAGGCTTGTAGCCCGGCCCCCGCCAGGGTGGCTCTGGCTATTCATAGAAAGGCAAGGCCATCTCTTTCCTCTGGAGGAGCCTCTGCTTCTCTTTTCTCCAGTGTGTGAACCAAGGCTGCTGGGAATGGCGGTAGGGGGTGGTGGAGAAAGCCCTTCTTTTTCTGGTGATACTTGAAGGAAACTTTAGAATTGTGCAGACAGTTCCAATGCGTGTGTTGGTTCTGGTGTGTGTTTTGCTGTGCTTTCCTCTAAGTTATTTCCTCCACGTATTTGTAGGGGCAGCGGAGACGGTTTGCATCTGTGGGCCATCGCCAAGTCCCCTTGGGCAAAAAGTGAGCAGATGCAAATGGCAAGAGTGCCTAGTTTTCACCCCCAAATCTCCCCACCTCTGCCTAAGCAGAACACTAGGCTCCGCCTGTTACCCAGATGTCTGCCCTGGGGTTTCCTGACAAGCCTCAGCCAGCAGGGACTGCAGGGCGCCCAGGCAGGCGCGTTCGTTTCCCTTTCCAGAAGGCACCTCTCCTGTCTGTTGAGACTTCCTGCCCAGGCCAGGGCACAGGGTGGGCTGGGGACAAGAATTCACTAAGACTCTCGTCTCATCGCGTTTGGGGGTATTGGCCAATTATTTGCTATCAGGAAGGTCACTATTTTCTGCTTCCCGCTCTTTTTGTTCTAATCTCCTACATTTGGAAATTGGCCCCTGGACTGTTTCTTCATGTGAGAAGATGGGATCTTTTAAGCTTTGCATCCTCAATACCTACCGCAGTAGCTGGTGCATAGTAGCTTCTAAACAAATGCCATGCCTGGAAATCTGGCCGAATAAACAGCACACACCATTGCAAAGTCACCCTGCTTGTTCTCTTCTTCCCCCACCCTTGATTTTTCACTCTTCCAGTTTGCGTCCCTCTTAGACTCAGGTTCTAGGAAGTTTCCAGCATCATCGAGTGCTGCTGTTCCCGTAACACTTCCTCTACACCCCTCTACCTCAGTGGGTTTTTTGTTTTTGTTTTGTTTTTCGAGATGGGTTTTACTAGGTGGCCCAGGCTGGGCATGAAGGACCCTTCTGCCTCGGCCTGCTGAGCAGCTAGGGCTACAGGTGCACCTGCCTCCCCAGTTTTATATGATCCCTAAAACCTGTCTTGACCCTTGATCTTGCATGCCTTAAGCCACAGTCGGCATTCTGCCTACCATCTTTCTGGTGCCATTTCCATTTCTGTTCTCGCTGACTCTGGGCTATAGCAAACAGTTTCCTGTGGCTTGGCCTGTGCCTTAATGACCTTAGAAATGTGACCTGTGGATCCCAGGTCACCTGCATGGAGGGTGCATCTCTCTTGCTGGGTGGTGGTTGTTCCTTGGAGAATCTGAAGAATATCGTAGCTCCAGAGCCATCTGTTCTATCGATTTTCAATTTGAAAATTCCCAGAATTTATAAGGCCTGTGAGTTCAAAGGCCTGGCGCAGAGGGCGGGCTGCAGTGCAGGTCTCCTACGCAGGACCGGGCCAAGCACCCGTCTCCTGGCTGCCCACCTGTGTGAGCATTCACCCTGGGGCCTGCCTGCTGTGGAGCCTGTGCTCACCCCCTACTCAGCTCAATGCCAGCTGCTGTGTGCCAAGTCTCTGGCGCAGTGCCGGGACCTCACTGCAGGATAAGCACCTCTGATTGCAGCTGGGCTCCCCCATACCCCTGTTTCTGGCCTCCTGCTCTTTAACTGCTTGGGAATTCATGGAAGGCTTGTCTTCCATTCATTTGCCACATTTTCTTAGGATTTCTTGGGGATTCCAGTGGGAAGGTTTTTTAGACCATCAAGGTGATGTTCTTGCCTTCATTTTAATTAATTAATTAATTAATTTGTCTTTTTTGTGACAGGGTCTCGCTATGCGTTCAGGTTGGCCTTGAGCTCACTTTTGTAGCCCAGGCTGGTCTGGAGCTCACACTGATCCTCCTGCCTCAGCCTCCCAAGTGCTGGGATTACAGGCGTGCGCCACCACGCCTGCCTGTTCCCTTCATTTTTGTTGAGAAAACAGTTTTGGATTGGCAGCCAGAATGCCTGGTCTGGTTTGCTGTCAGGCAGGTCCTGCAGCCTGTGCAGGGCTCAGATCCTTTTCCCCAAACAGTGGAACTAAGACTCAAGAATGCAGTTTATAAGTCGGCTTCCTGTCACAGGGATGTTCTGTGCTCAGGAAGTGGACAAAATGGGAAGGACTGTGTCGAAAATGCAGTGAGGCATTCTGGGATGGCCTGGCAGGCTTGTTCTCTTGGACACCTTAGCAGCTGTCCTTCCCAGTGTGATTACGAGTACTCCTGGCTCGTCAGAGCCACCCTTGCCTGCCTTCACAACACGCCTTGTGACACTGGCTTAGCGCAGGACATGGCTAAGCTCCTGGCCTCATTCCTAGGCTACCCTGGCTACTTCCAGCTTAGCAAGCGGTGATGAGCGAGGCTGCAGTATCCCTTCCTCAGCTGAGGACCCTTGCTGTAGAGTGAAGGCACAGACAGTCCTGAGTCAGTGTGCAAATGTGCTCTTACTTTGGCAATGGTCTCAAAGGCACACAGTAGTTTATATTTGGTTGCTCAGTGAACTACAGACTGCTGTCCCAGTTCAGTTCATTCCTGCAGCAGCTGGTGGCCGTGGCACTAGGCTGGTAGTCCTTGGTTAGGTGTCCTGCAAGCCACAGGAAACCTTTGAGTGCATATTCAGGACCATGGAGACTCACCAAGAGCTTTTACAGTATGATCTCATGGAGCACACCCATTTTATAGTAGAGAACCTTAGTCTGAACAAGCTGTGTCCTATAAAGGGTCACAGAATCAGCAAAACTGATCACGTAATGACAGACTAGCCAAATATGAAGGCAGGGAGAGACATTGGAATTTTCTTGGCTTTATATTTGAGGCCAAGTTTTCAAACAGAACATTGACTTTGCTTCAGGTCAAATGAAGTCATAATTTAGGTTGCGATAAATCATTTCAGTAAGGCAGACTTCATTGAACCAGAGTCTGAGTCTAATTCCACTTACAGAAGAACATATAATTATATAACTTTTAGCTCAAGATCCAAGAGAACATTTTAAGTAGATACAGTAAGGAATCAAAACCAATGAGCAGTGAGAGGTGAGCCTTGCAGATGTAAATACCAATTGAAAAAATAGAAATAGAATTTATTTGTGCAAATCTGGCCTCAATCATTTGCGTACTTCATTGTAAAAGTTAATGCATGTAATTCTTTTTTTTTTTTTTTGGTGGGACCAGGGTTCGAACTCATGACCTTGCACTTGCCCAGCAGGCACTTGTGCCTCGGAGCTATCGCCCCAGCCCCAATGCATGTAATTCTTATTTAAGGAAGCATGTTTTCTTTTTTTTTTGTCTTTTTTGAGACAGGGTCTCGCTATGCAGTTGAGGCTGGCCTTGAGCTCACTTTTGTAGCCCAGGCTGGTCTCGAACTCACACTGATCCTCCTGCCTCAGCCTCCCGAGTGCTTGGATTACAGGCATGCACCACCACCACGCCCGGCTTTTTTTTTTTTTAAGGAAGCATGTTTTCAAGCATTCCCTTTATTTAAAAAATAGAGTGATGTCACCATGATAGGACCCACCGTGGCCCCATATAGCAGCGAATTTTCCAGTCCATGGCGTTATTTTATTGTTGCGTGGCTGTTCTATTTCTGGTTACCCACGTTAATTGCCTGTAGCTACTCACAGGCAACCTAAGTTTCCAGTTAGTTCGCACTTCTCTTTTTCTAATCTACCTAATGTCTGTGAGTCCCTTCATAAAGCTGTTTCCAACAAATGGGCTGGCTTGGTGATCACTCCCGTCACACGCCCTGGCTGCCATCTGCTTAGATGTCAATGAGTCATGAAATGCCCAAAAGCAAAAGTCTGGCAGAACAGGGTGAGTGCCGAGGGGGCAGCGGGCTTGGCCTGTCAGAATACACAGCACCCTTGGCTCGTCAAGGGTTGGTGACCGGATAATCAAGCTTTACCAGGAGCAATGATTAACATCAGCAGTGAATCCGTGGATCCTGAAGCTGAGGTGCGCACTCCCTTCAGGAGAAGCTGTTCTCCATGGCATGGAGGCGCCTTGGAGGCGGTAGCAGAGGCTGTGCCTGTAGACCGGCCACACCGCGAGCCTCGTATGCTGCTACGATGAGGGTGTGGGGACTGAAAACTGTTCTAGCTCCATGAATGCTCAGGTTTGGAGGAAAGATGTCACACAAGTGCCAGCACCAATGACAGCAGTGTCCATGTCAGGAGCACGAGGTGTGCGCCTGCCTCCTGGGGCTCCTTTGCATTACCTGGGTGCCTCTTTTCAGTCTTCTAAGACAGATTTATTATCCTTAATTTACAGACAGGGAGGCAGTGTTTATTCCTCTGCATCCATCTGTGCTGTCTCTCGGCACAACGCAGAAAAATGCCTGGCCAGGGTCAGGGGCTGCAGTCTGACCAGGAAGGCCTGAGCTGTTCTGTGCACTGCGGGACCTTGAGGAAACTGTGACTCTGCCTGAGCCCCAGTAAACCTGGTCAGCTGTCAGCTGAAAAATCAGCGTCCTCAGAAAGGCCCTCCCACGCTTTCCCATCTCCGCCGTCTCTTAATGGCACTTGTTGTAATGCAGTCACAGACTTTATCTCCATCGCAAATGATCTCATGCACTGTATATTTATCTGAATATTGTCAGCCTCCCCACGGGAATGTAAATATTATTTCAGAACTTTTTCTATTAGTGTGCGTTGGCTGTACAGATCAGCGGGCTGCATTTTAGCAGAGTCCTGCATACGTGCGCTGCGCTTTGGTCACCTCTACCCCCTCCGCTTCCTTGCCCTGACTCCCCTCCTGCTTGCACATTTTGGAGGGGATTCAAGGTGCGGGACGCCTTTCCGCTGTACCCACCCCTCCTGCGTCTGCCCCTCCACCAGCCTCCCTGTCCTCCCATTCCCTTCCTCTTCTCTAATGATGGTCTCCCTCCCGCTTTTGTGTCATCTTTAGACTCTGTGTATTAGAGTGAATGTCGTATTTGTCTTTCTGCACCTGGCATATTTCACTCAATATTACCATCTCCAGCCAGGTGTGGTGATGCA
>PVJA010007123.1:39194-70038 GCA_004027025.1 Myocastor coypus | reverse complement strand
CCCCCCCCCCCCCCCCCCCGGTCACTATGCCTCTTCTCCAGGCCACTTTGCTCCTCCCTCCTGGGAGCCTTTGTGCTTAGTTGATGCATTTTCCTTCTTAGGAATTGTTCAGTGTTGGCTTTGATGGTACCTTTCCCTTAGGCAGAAGCCTAAAAATGGGTGACTTCAGGGTGCCTTCACTCTTAGAGGGTCCATTTGGTCCATACAGATTTTTTTAAAGAGTGAAACTGTCAGTAAAAAGCTTGGGAGATTTCACATAAAAATATAAATTTCTGTCTTCTCTTGAAAAATTAGAAAGATGGTGCCAGAGAGACCTGTGCTCCACCCAGAGCGATGAGGGGGAGCTGCTGCCTCTCCTCGTGCCCCCTTTCTTTCCTGTTGCCCCTCCATGTCCTGCATCCCTTGCCTGTGCTCTGCTGTGCAGTTTGCCCCCCTGACCTTCCTTGGCTACACCCACATAAGTGATGACAACGTTGATCCGGAAGTGAAAGCCTAAACAGACGTATGACGTATAGGCTTTTGCTTACTACGACAGATGCCCGACATAACCAACTTGAGTAAGAAAAGTTGATTTGGGCTCATGGTTTCAGGCCACAGCTCCTTGGCTCTTGTTTTGGGTCTAGGGTGGCACAGTTCATCGTAGCAGAAGCACGTTGTGAAGATGCCTGTTCACCTCACAGGTGGAAGCCAGGAAGCCAAGAGAGCAACGAGAAGGGGTTACCACCCCCTCTCCTCTTCAGGGACATCGCTTGCATGACTGAACTTCCTTCCACAGGGTCACCCTATCCCAATAGCGTGACAACCTGGGAACTGAGAGCTTGATAAGATCCCCATGTGCCTGGATTTGTACTTATTTCCACAAGTCCATGATCAGTAGGTTCCCAGCAAATTAAATCTGTAGTCTCCAAGCAGTTGTCATGTTCGTGGTGAGCATTTAGCCTTTGGAGTCTAAGTTGTGTCAACCTCCCCTCTGTTACCCCTCAACTTAGGAAGGTAATTCTACTCACCTGGATATAAAAGGATAATTAAGATGTTTTCCATCCTCTACCATTTTTAGCAGTTTTCCCCACTTCTCATGGCTCATTGTTTCCTGGGACAACTAGAGAAAGCAGGTAGCAGGAGCTCCTGAAGGAGAGGAACCCTTTCTGTGGTCTCCGTATCTTCACAGCTACATGGGAATTAGCATGGGTATTTGCAGAGAGATGGTTAAATTCAACTAATGTGACTTTAACACATGTAATTGCAAGAAATGGGAAAGGAAGAGAGAGAGATAAATTTCAAATTCAACAGCAACTCTGTGAGAGTTTATGTGGGTAGATTAAAACAGAAATTGAGGCCCTGCATGCAGAGCAAGGCTTCTCAGAATGTTATCACTTTACTGCAACGGCGATGCAGAGCCTCTGGGAGGCTGAACTTGCAGAGGTCATGTTGAATTTTGAGATAGAAATAGGTTGTTGATATAATTGTAGTTCTGGTCACTGGGAAATTTCTCCCAGGCAACTGGCTCAAGAAGTGAGGTTCCTGGACCAGGAACATTAGCATCTGGGAACTTGTTTGAAATGAAGATTCTCTGGACCCATCCTACAGTCCTGAAATAAACTGTGTGGCTGGAGACCAGAGAATAGTGCAATTGCAAGAAATGGGCAGGGGAGGTTTAGCCAGACCTCTCTGTGATTCCATTAATGGTAAACTTTAAGAATCACTTGTAATGGATTCCCGAGTGAGAATCACTAAAGATGAGGGTTTGCTTTAGCCCCTGAACTAGGCTACAGGTACAACTCAGGCTCATTGAATCACCTAGTCCTTTGGCTTAGTGGCAACAGGACTTTCATTTTGCAAGATGAAAACTTTCTGCAGAAGGATGGTGGTGGTGGCAGCACAAAAATGTAGCTAAGTATAATGCCACTGAACTGCACCCTGAAGAGTAGTTAAGATTAACATGGTAAAAATTATGTTAGACCTATTTTATCACAATAATAATTAACAATAGCTTTCTACAACATTTTTATGGAAGCCAGTCTCCTTTCTCTTCCCCCTTCCACTCTTTCCCCTTCTTACTTTGTCTGCTTCCAAATCTAAGATCTTTCTGGAAGGGTTTTATTTTTTTGTTTAAGTTGCCACTGAGAAAGCTAATGCAGTGATATAACTTTAGTCACTCTGGGGAAATGACAGAATACTTAGTAACAGAATTACATATCATGCCAACTGACTGTAGAGGAGGCCTGTGTCACTGCCCAAGTTTAAGCTTCTGGTCTTAGGAAGAGATAGGTGTGATCTAGAAGATAAAATACTAAAGAAAATAATGGTAAGCACCATAGTTGGAATTTCCATGGGCTGGGTATTTTCTCATGCAAAACAGAGAATGGCTTGGTAATTTCAGCTACATGGTGGCTTGAAGACATTAGCCTAATGGTTCTGCAACTGGTGCATACTGAGATCATCTGAAAGGCTTTACAAAAGCACAGGTTGCTAGACAACACCTGAAAATTATTCACTCACCTAAGGCCAGGGTGGGGCCAAGACTATATTTCCTGGTGTGTTGTTATGGGCCTGGGGCCACCCTGTGAGGACCTCTACTCTTGTGGATGAGTTTATAGCTGAGAAAGAATAAAATACAGGTGGAGACAGAGAAATCCTTAAGGAAGATAGCGGCCAGCATGGTGCCTATTGAGGAATAAGGATTATGTGACCAACCTGAATTCCAATACCACTTCTCTCACCACTACTGTGATCTGGAGACATGTAGCTTGATTCCTCTTCTATAAAAAATGCAAAATTTTAACTGGGCATAGTGGTAACTCCAGCACTCTGGTAGGCTGAGGCAGGAGCACCACAAGTTTGAGGCCAGCCTGGGCAACTTAGCCACCTAGTGAAACCCTGTCTCAAATTAAAAAATATAAAGGGCTGGGATGAAGCTCAATGTGGTCCTGAGTTCAGTACCTAGAATACACACACACACACACACACACACACACACACACACACACCACACAGCTGAATTTTTGTATGTGCGACACCATGACATTGTATTTACTGGTTCTCAGTTCACAGGGCCTACCATTTTGTTCTGTTACCCTGGTAGGGAGCTGTTGGGCCAAGCCAAACAAATCAACTCCTCAAGAATCAGGCAAACATTGGAAGGGACAAGAAGTGGAAAGCAAAAGTCAAATGCACAATTTTGCAAGGACCTGGCTTTGGTCCAGTCTCAATAGATTTTTGAAGGCCTAGCAGAGCTGGTGGTTGGACACTTGAAGTGGTCCATCTAACCACAAATGAATCTCATTGGCTCTAAATCATCATTAACGCTTCAGCTGGCCAGCACACCCCATGTATCATGCATCATGCTCCAGGGTGCTGAAATATTGAGGTTTCCCTGAAGCCCACGGCACAACCTTGAAGGCCTCAACCACTCTGCTGATTAAACAGAAGCAGCCCCTGTGACTGCATGTCACCATGGTCGCCTACCATTCGTCTAGCCATGACTATCTGTCTGAATCACTATTGTGAAGAATTAGCACCTCTCCCAGGTCAGCATGGCCATATCAAGAGGTAGCTCCTGCTCCAGATCTTTTCTGGTTCCCAGGGGAGCCAAACACCAAGAGTCATCAGCTCATGTTGACACAAAGCATAGCGATGTGTGCTTCACCAGGGCTGCCCCTGGGAAGCCTGGGGCTGACAGTGCCTTTTCTCCACTGCTATGATAGCCATGGACCCTGCCAACACACTGTGGCATTGTGTGAACAGCTGTTGTCTTAGTTTTCTTATTGATCAGACCAAAAATACCCAACTCCAAAGGTAAAGGAGGAAAAGTTTATTTCAGCTCACAGTTTGGAGAGGTTTTAGTCCATAGTCAGCTAAGGCAGGGTGGTGTGGCAGATGAGAAACAGCTCATGGCAGGCAGAAGGCCACAAGGCAGCATGCCGCAAATGACAAGCAGCAACCCTTTTTCTGTCCCTTATACCTTATCCATGCTATCCACTCTTAGGGTGGGTAGCACACACACCCAGGGCAAGGGACCCTTAATCCCAGCATTGCACCATGAGTCAATCCCAGCATCACACCCTTGATCCCAGCAGCACACACCCTGGATCCAACCCCCTCTGAAAATCCCCACCTAGGACTGTGTGAGGCTTTGGAGAACATCCCTATGCAAGCCATGACAGCGACTTCTTAAAAGGGAGAGATGTTCACAAGCTCTGTGAATGCTCACTATTAAGATTCATGTACTGTTTTAGCATTTTCTCTTAGGAGAGAAATGAGAACAGCAACAATAATCAAACATATCCAGCCACGTAGAATAATAAGTGATGAGTTCAAGGTCAAGTTCAATCAAGGAAGGAACAGCCAAAGCTCGGCACCTCCCTGCTGCATGTCTAACCTGTTCGTACCAGACGATCTGGGGAAACCAGACCTGGGAAGGCCCACACTGGATTTGGTTGTGGAATTTTCTGGTTTTCATATCTGGGCAATTCAGCACAGGGCCATAAACTATGTGTTATAGTTTTGATCTAGAAATTTCCCCCAAAAGTCTCACATGCTCAGAGGTAGGGCTTAGGGGAGGCGATCGAATGATGGGAGTGCTCCACATATCAGTGGGTAAATCCATTGATGAGATCAAGTGCTGCTAGGAAGTGGGGCCTGACTGCGCATGAGCCCCGAGGGTCTCCTGGGACGCTGTGTCCTTGTTTCTAACCCCTGTCCTCTCTTTCCTAGTTGCCTGCCATTGGTTGAACAGCTTTCCCCCACCGCACTTCTGCCATGTTGCTCCTGTCATGGAGTCAGCTGACCATGGACTGAATCTCTCCAAACTGTGAGACAAATTAAGCCCCATCTTCCTTTAAATTCTGGGTGTTGGGTGTTGCGTCCTGGAGAAAGCTACCCAATACACCATGTTTGTAGTGAGGAAACATTGTGGGAAACCCTTCCCACCACCCTGCTATTTCCCCAAATTGCTTTTCAAGGAAGCTTCTCCAAGATATTAGGGCAACACAAAAATCACAGAAGTGACTTTATGCTTGGCAAGTGTTTCTATCTTTAGTAGTTAGCAGGCTTGGACTGCGCAAGATCTTGTCAGGAAAGGGAGAATTTCCAGGCCCCTGGAAAAATAAATCAGGATGCTCAAAATTTGTAATCATGCCCAAGTTCATTTTCTTTCAGTATCTTGGTGACTTTCTTTTTCTACTCCAGGCTTGTTTGTCTCACAGGCCTGGCATTTAAAGTTCTATGGAGTCTACTCAGCTTCAGCCTCTCTGTTCATGACTGGAGCTTTGGACACCTGCTCTACCTGAAAGTGACAGACCAGGAAGCAGTGCAGCCAGCACTTGACCAGGAAGGGCTTCCTAGGACCCTGTGACAGCAGCTGACTTCATCTATTCTGATTTCTTGTTCCCGAAGTTTCATCGGAGAGCAGAAGACCAAGCTGAATGAACCATCAGTGAATTACATGGTATGCTAAAATACAAGATGAATGTTTCAATTTTAAAAATTCATTATAGTAAATGATACATTGCTATTAAATTCCTATCAAAATTCCCCCTTGCTTTCAGTATACTTGTCCCATAATATATGCTGCTTTCTGAAGCAGCTCTGGAAGGCTTCTGTTGTGAGTGTCTTTGCCATGTCTTCCTCAGCGTTCTGAACCAATTCAGCACATTTACTTTTCAGGTTCATTTTGACTCTATAGAAAGGCCAGAAGCTGCAGGGTGCCAGATCCGGTGAGTAAGTTGGATGAGGACACACGGCAACATTTTCACCAGCCTACCGTTCAGTTTGATGACACTCAGCAGCAATATTCATTGCATTTTAAAATCACATCCTATAAAGATACTCATGAAAAAGGACTGTAGAGATAGGAAAGGGAGCTAGAGATGGGGAAAGGTAGTGGAGGGGAATAAAAAGGTTCTGGATGCCATACGTATGGGTACTAAGTCACCACAGTAATTCTGTAGATTGCAAACATAAAAAAGGGAGGGAATCATAAAAGAATAACATATGTTCAAAGTGAGTGGAAACATTTTAAGAGAGATAAATGTTAACATGTACTTTCTTGTAATGCATTTTATCTGTGTGTAAACCACCAAGCCTTGTATCCCTCTACTGCACTGCAAATTCCTTGAGTGATCTGCCTGGCAGGCTGCTACACAGCATGACCTGTGATGCATACGGTTTATGCAAACTTGGAAGCACTGCTGGGTACAGTTTATGCACATCCTGCTTCTTTGTTAGGATGTTAAATTTTCTGTGTGCTGACTTTGCTTGTTCTATTTATTTCTACAACAATTGTGCTAAAACTTTTTACTGCACTAGTGCATATGTGTAATTGTGTCAGATTTTGCTTGGAGCTGACCTGATGCTAGATACCATAATCACGCAGGTCAAGGCCATTACCTTACCCTGGCAGAATTGTTCCCTTTCTCATTATATGACCGTCCCTTCCTGCCTTTCTTTTGTTCCTTCAGTTGTCCCCATCTCTCTTTGTTTTCTTTCTTCCCTTTTCTCTGGGTACTATAGAGCTTGAACCCAGGGCCTTTGCACTGAGCTGCACCTCCAGCCCTTTAAAAAGTTTTTGCTCGGTTTTGAGACAGAATTTTGCTAAGTTGTCCAGACGGGGATTGAATCACCAATCCTCCTGCCTCTGCCTCCTGGAGTGCTGAGAGCTTTTGTCTTTAATGATGCCTCTGCCTTAAAGCTCCACTGGCTCCTTCACTGCCCACTGCACTTCCTTCCCCAGGGACTTGGTGAAGTGGCACTAGGTGGCATTTGGAGTCTGTAGCATTTCAGTCTGCTGGCCTCTCCTCCTCCTTGGCATTGGACATCACATGCCCTTGGTTTTCTATTTAAATTTTTTTTAATAAAAGAGAAAGAGGAGACAATAACAAATGGCTATCATTTAAAACCAGACCCAATAGTTTCTATTTCTTTGAAAACTACCTGCCCTTGAGCACAATCCCACCCTCTCACTGGTCATTATGCACTGGCTCCTGCTCATCTCTCCATGCACAGGGGGCTCCACGTCCTCCAGGAAGCTGCCCAGGACCACCCCCACCCCACCCCACCACCGTGCCCACATCAGGTTCAGCGCATCTGGTGCAGCCCACCATCTCTGACCTCACTGTGGGTGCCACCTGTTCACCTGCCATGGGAATGTCAGTTTCTTGGTTCTGTCACATGGTTCTGTCAGTGGACAGGCTCTGTGCACATCGTTTGCTCAATAAAGCAGGCTGCTCTTGGGGTCCCTTTGCTGCTCGGAGTTCTTGCTGAGTGCCAGCTCAGTTTCCTCCTGACTGAGCCTTCCTCAGGCCCTTCTGCTACCTTGGCCTCTTGCCTTGCTTCTCCCCTCCCTCTGAGCCTGACCACACATCCCGAAGGGGCTGCAAGGATCCTGCTGAATGCTCAGCACCTCATGCACTGTCTCAGACTGCATGCGTCTCTACACTTCTTACTCCTCACACTGCCTGGTTTTGCCCAGTGTTTCCACCACACTTGAGGTCATTTGTCTCCTCTGGGAAGTTCCCTTACTTGAGCCTATTGGAATCCAAACTGGGAGCCCTGTGGAAGTCCCTCTTTGCACCTAGCCACTGTCTATCTGTACTTCTTGGGTTCTATGGCCTGGACCCACTCCAGATGTTCATTCCCATATCTAGAATATGCACCCCTTACCTGAACCCCATGCCACAGGCATCCCTTGTGACCATGGCCACTGCAGCACCCCTCATATCCCTTCCCTTCTCTTGGGCACCTTTCCTTGCGTTGCCTCCCCCCTAGACACCTAGATGTCTCACCACCCACACCTTCATTCCCCTTTGCCTGATACCCCATTACCTGGACAGTTTGTCACTCCTGTCTATCGAAGGGCAAAGCAAGCTACTCAAGGCGTGGGCACGGAGGAGACTCAGGCATTGCTGTTGATGAGACTTTTTCCCTTATTTTCCTCTGTTAGACTGAGAGCTCTGTGTTCTCCACAGTAGTTCCCACAGTGTGGTGCCCGAAACAGCAGAGTCAGGACAGGGTGGGGACTCAGAATGCAGACTTTCCCCTGCCCCATACTGAGAGCTCTGAGGGTGAACTGGGTCTCATGTGCAGTCACAGCCACCCTTTGGCAATTCTAATGCATGCTCGAATTAGAGAACTACCCACCTGCCATGCTGGCCCTGCTCTCGAGCACAATGAATTGGTGATGGAGTCTGGGCATGGTGGTACTCGCTTGGAATCCCAGCACTTGGGAGGTAGAAGCAGGAAGATCACTATGAGTCAGTAGTGAGACCCTGCACAAAAAAAGGCAAAAAAAGTTAGAGAACTAATGCTTGCAGAGCGTGGAGGGTCCCAGTGAAGGTTGGCCTTGAATATAGTTTGTCCCTCCTGGCATCTGCCCTGGTGTGTGTCATGCACTGGGTGCAGTGCAGACTCTTGGATTCAGATACAGCACCTGGTTGTCCCTTGGTCCATGACAGACTCAAGGCTAGTGACATTTATATGTGTCTATGATCTGATTTTACCATGATCTTGCCTTGTGGGTGTTATTCCTTCCATTGGACAGATTAAGAAGTCCGGGGGACTAGTAGCAGCCTGGCTCCATATGCACTGGAGGACAGGACAGTGTTGGCTTCTTAGCCCGAGTCTCCTGACTCCCAATTCAGTGCTGTGTTTTCAGGAGTTCTTGCTGGGCTGCGCACCTGGTTGCGGACACAAGGGTGACAGGTATTCCCATGAGTACCTATGACTAAGCAGGACTTGTGGAAGGTGTAATCGGGCTCTGTAGTACAGAAAGACTATGGTTCATCAACTCATATTTAATATCTTGGAAATTACGAGACCTCTTACATCAAGAGCATATCATAATTAATGACGTATCTCACCGTCAAGAGTGTTTTAGATCCAATAAAGCTCAGCTAAAAAATGTGTTGTCCTTGCCATTTGGATAAAACTCTGTGTGTGTGTGTGTGTGTGTGTGTGTGTGTGTGTGTGTGTGTGCACTATCCTCTTCTGTTTACTCATAGAGAACATTAATATTTAACATAGAGCTCTGGGTTCACAGGGGCAAAGCATTATAAATATTGTGGGCCTCTAAGATTCTCCTTGGACATACAAGAGACTTTTTTTGTGTGTGAAGGGGAATACTTGGCATTTTTCATTTCCCAAAGGGATGCCACAAATCCAGCCTTCTCAGTGCCATCGTTGACCCTGCAAAAATGTCAAAATATACAGGGAAAAATGTAAGTTGCTTCCACTTTCCCAAACAGTGACCCAGTTCTCACCATGCTCAGGCGGTGTTTAGCACAATAAGTTTATTTGGCGAGGATTTCAAACAGCAGCCCTGACAACCTGTTGACACGGCAGTGCACTTATGGCTTTGGTTATTTCTTTTTCGAGTTGAGTACGTATTTCTGCACAGTGTGTTTGCAGACACAGAAAGGAGAGAGGAGCCCGTGGACCCCAGCACCCCACAGCACCCCACCCTCCCTCTCTGAGGGCTGCTCTTGGTATGTGTGCTATTAGTCTCAAACTTTCTAGCACTTCTGGATCAAGCTTAGAAAAGTTGCTAAATGACATTTATTCTGAAATGAGGACTTGGGGTTCAGTGCACAAGCCCACACAGGCCATTTCCTTTTGCAACCCCCATCAGTAATTCCCTTAGCTGGTGACGTGCGCCAAGTCCCAACCTTCAGGACCCTGCCCAGCTAGAGCTCCGGGTCATTTTATACCTCCCACCGCTGGCTTCATTTCTAAACCTTGCAGGATGAAGTGGAGTTTTCTGTCTCCTCCTATGTCGCACTGGGCAGCACCCTATGTCTGGTCTCCTCTTCTTTGTGATGTTAGGTGGGCCCTTGCAATACATGCTTCTCTATCAAGCTTTTTTTCTTAATCTAATGATTGTCCACTTATCGATGATTATTTACCCCTGTTCGTGATTTGCCTCTGTTTGCTTCTGTCCATACTATCAATTCATGGGCAGGAATCAGGATGACTGTGTGTTTCTGCAGAAGCACAGAGAGGTCTGGATTTTAATACCACCTCCGGTACATAGTGGGCAGTTTTCCTTTAGCTGATTCAACAATAAGAACAGCATGGCAGGCTTGTTATATGAACTCCACCAATGAACTTGTGTAGAACCCAGTGCTTGCTATATAGTAAGAAAAGTCCCCTGCTGAGTAGCCAGGGTCAGGTGCCCATGAGGACTCTTGTGAGTCACACACTGCCCCTGCACAGTGTCAGCCCTGGTGTCCCTGCCACTTGGAGAACTGCTCTTTTCCTGACGCTCCTCGAAGCTCACTGTGACTGACCCTCAGAGCCCACTGAGACAGAGACAGATTTATTCCAGTTTCTTGGGGTGGCTCCAGGCTCTGTGGACTTCTTCCCAAGATTTGGATCTTCTCCCTATGAGCATATTCAATAGTGAGCATTGGGGAGAGGGGCAGGCAGGTGGCAGGGCCGAGCAATGGCCACTTGGTTAGTCGCTGGCAGATCATATGTGGCAGAGTGACCCAGAGGCACTGTCTGAGGTCCCTTCCAGCCCCAGCCTCTGTTCCTCATCCTAGGGTGACAAGTCCAACAGTAGGGGTACAGGGCTGTGCTGCTCTGTCACCTCCTGCAGCCTGGCTGGTGGGATATCTGACCCTCTCAGGACTCTTCAGGAAGGTCTTCTGTCCCTCTGGCCTGGGTGAGATGAGTGACCATCTCTCTAATGGCTGTGACCCTCTCAGGTCTACTCTGCATAATTAAAATAAATTGGAGGTGAAAATAGTTGCCTGCACAATTCTGATCAAAAACGCCCCTTGCTTTGATCTTTCAGGCAGAGCATGGTCTTCTTTCTTCCCCTACTCCTGGCAGCTCTGACCCTGAGCTGTGGCTCAGGCGGGATGGCCCATGGTTCTTGGGCTCATTACGGCTTTTGTGGTTGCGTGGTCCCAATGGGGTGCTGGGCTTTGTCTCAGCTGCAGTAATGGAAATAGCTGTTGGCAAGTGTGGGGTTTGGCTTGGGGAATGGACTTCAGAGTTGCCAAGCTGCTACTGGCTCCTGTCTGCACATTTGGGATCTGGGTTGAGCACCCCTGCAGAGGGACGGCTGGAGCCAGGGACACAGAGGGCAGGGACAGGAACCTGAGCAGTAGCACCCTGGGGGAGCGGTTATGGAGAACCAAACAAGCTTTTTTCTGGTTTTCATGCAAAGAATATTAGCTTGGGACTTTGCCCTCTGGGCTCCGGGTCAGTGAGGGGGTAAGGATCTTAGGCGGTTGTGCCCTCTGTGGGAGGTCACTGTCCTTCCTGCCGTTTGGCTCGGGCTAAATACAAAATCCTTCAACACTGTGACTGCAAAATGCAGGATGTGGGCAGGCGCCAGGTAACCTTTCCTGCTTCTGTTTCAGAGCGGTGGAAGAGCATTGAGGACCAACACACTGATTTTTGTTTGGTGGGTTAGTTTTTATTTTTATTTATTTATTTATTTATTTATTTATTTTTGTCTTTTTTGAGACATGGTCTCACTAGGCAGTTGAGGCTGGCCTTGAGCTCACTTTTGTAGCCCAGGCTGGTCTCGAACTCTCACTGATCCTCCTGCCTCAGCCTCCTGAGTGCTGGGATTATAGGCGTGTGCCACCACACCCGGCGGTAGGTTAGTTTTTAGACAGCCTCACTAGTCGTTCCGGGTAGCTGAGGAAGACATGTTTTCCTTTTCTTTTCTTTTCTTTTCCTTTCCTTTTCTCTTTTCTTTTCTTTTCTCTTTTCCCTTTCCCTCTCCGTTCCTCTCCCCTTCTTTCCTCCCTCCTCTTTCCTCCCTCTCCCTCGCCCTCTCCCTCACCACCTTCCTTTCATCCTACTAAGAATCTCTTGGATTGCACTGCATCAGTCCTATCATGCACAGGGCTGCTGACCACCAGAACCCTCTCCCCTCCGCCTACTCCAGCCGCCAGATGGGGTGGTCACCTGGGCAGGTATGCTTTCTGGGGGGTGGCACCTTCCTTCCTGTCCTTTGTCTGGGTCTATCCAGCTGTGATTATCCAGTCCCCAGGAACTGTGATGGGTACAAAGTGGGTGCAGGCCTGTTCTAGACCAGGGATTCAGGCCAGCCCACAACTTCTGGCACTTTCTGGGCTCACAGTTTTCACCGTGCTGCTCTCCTACCTGTACCCCTCTTATGCCTCCAGATGGAGTGTGCATCAGGAAAAATCGGTACTCTGGGAAAAGCGGAGTCCCATGTAGAAATGTATCACAGAGGTTAGCTTTCTTCAGGAATCCCTCAGTAATGTGAGGAGCTTTCTGGAGTCTACATCACTTGAAAACAAATAAGTTGTGTCTTAGATGAAGGCTATACACCCAGACCCAGAGTCACAGTCCAGGCTGCCACCCATTCACTGGCCGTGGGAGCTGGGATGACATGCTGGGCTTCTTCGAACCTGTTTCTTTGTCCTTGAGCAAGACATTCATGAAGTCATGAAGCTAGAATGAGACAAGATATAATCAGGGCTCAGAGCTCAGCGATGCCACAGGGCTGGTGTGCAGGAAATACTTGTTGGGCACTTTAAGGGCTGCTTTCATCCTGAGCTTTACAGTTGCTTTTCAGGGTAGGTCATGGAGTGTGACCAGAAGTATTTAATCAAGGACTTTTGGAGGCAGCAGCTACCACAGAACAAATAAATGTGCAAAACTCCTTAGATCATCCATGTAATTAATTATTTTATAGTACCTTATGGAGCAGAATATAAAAGAAATTATATAGATAAAATACCAGAATTCACAGAAGTCCTAGTGCATAAGTGGCATTGGGCTGTCCCCACTATGTGGGCTCTGTGGGCCAGGTTCTCAGGTCCAGAGCAGCTGGGGTTCCTGGGAGCTGGCTGTGGTGACTGCAGACTGACTTGGCCACTAAGACCCGGAAGTCATTAAGCCTGTCTCGTTTGTTCTTTTTCTTTGTGGTTCCAGGGATTGAACTCAGGACCTTGTTCTTACCAGGCAAGCACTTATTCCATCAAGCTATCTCCCCAGCCCCATGTTTGTTCTTATCCCCAAATGACTTTATCTGCTCTAGAAATTTTCTCAATGTCTACCAGTTCTAATGTCCTATCTTTGTCAAGTGAATTCGAGAATCTTTTGTCAGTAGAAATATTTGGAAGGAGACTGAATAGAGTAATTTATTAGTTATAGGGTTTAATTAGATTAATTTTAGATCCAAATCTATGATCCTACTCTGAGATTTAGCCATGCAATAGTTTATAATTGGAACATTTTCCAGAAGTATGTAATGTCTATATTTTTAGGTTAGTAATTGAATGTTACCATTTAATGTAGTAATAGAATTAATATTCCTTCATCATTTGTTTTACTTTTACATCTTATAGCACTGCCATGAGTGCATTTATCCTAATACTATGTCATTAATACCATAACGTATGAAAATAGTTTACTAAATAAGACAATGATTTTAACACCAATTATCTGAGTATTTAAAAATATATTTAAGCCAAAAGAAAGTGGGTGGATGTAAGGCAGAGTGTGACATCCTTCTGGGGATTTATAGGGAAGGGACAAGGGTTTTCCTAAACATGGAAGGCAAACATGACACTTTACCTGGCAGAGCCGGGGACATTTATGCTGCCAGATACCTAAGAGTTTCTCTGTGCTTTCCAGCTGCCCTGAGCAAAAGCGACACTGTTACTGGGTTCTTGAGTTCTGTACACTCTGGGTCCTTCTGTCCTGAACAAAGAATTGGGTGACACACAAGAAAGGTAGCAAGATTTTACATTTACTAATGGTAGGCAAAGAAGTCATGCTCAGCACAGCGAAAACAGTGCGTGGAGAGAGCTCACAGTGGGCGCAAGACCAATGGCGGACGCCTCTTTTACTCCTCATTCTTCAAGCTGCTGTCTGATTGAGACCCTCCTATCAAAAGCTTGCTCGATTTCGAGGCATAAGAATCGAAGGCAGCACTTTCTGATTGGCCCCAGGTGCAGGGCTTGGGAGCTGTGTGCTTCTGGTCTACCCTGGACCTGTGATTGGCAGGTCACATCCGCTTGTTCAGCCAGTTTGCCACACTCCAACCTCCTGCTTCAACTTGAATGGATCACTTCCAAGTGGGGCAGGGGAAGCTGCTGAGAGACTGCCCAGCTCTCGTCCTTCTGCTGCGGAGGCCATAAAAGTTGAGTATTCAAATATTGGAGCCATAAGACAGAATCTGTGAAGGCTTCTGATCCTTTGCGCAGCAGGGCAGACTCTGATCCTGGCACCTTTCTGGTTTCCCTTTATGGCTGTTGGTCTGGACACCTCTTTTATGGCACACCCCTTACCATGGGGAGCTGGGGGAGGCCTGTCTGTCCCCAGACCTCCTCAGGGAGCACCCTCTAACCTCACTCACGGATTCCTAAGTGTTGCGAGATACTGGCTGGATGTCTCACTTCAGAAGAGACCTGTAATGTCACCAGGAGCTTTGTCTCTATCAGTGGTCCAGAGTGGCTGCTATTTACCTTCTGGTGAGCAGCTGAGTCTAGAAGTAGACGGGTTTCTGCCCAGCAATTTGGGAACAGCAGACAAGGGTGAATTCCTTTGCTTTCCACAATAATGACAATGACAACAAGCATGGTGATCATGGCTAAAAGTTTTCAGATACTTAGCTCAATGTTCAGTGCTTTCAGGCATGGCCCATCCTCCACTTGACTCTATCAGGTGAATACTCTATTGTCTCGAAGTTGTGGGTAAAATAACTGAGGCAGAAAGAGCCCTCTAGTGGTGGGGCTGATACTTTTACCCCAGTGAGGTCCCCTGAGTGCTGGGTCCACACCTGGGACTAGTGGGGAGAACAGGTGGCATTGGGTTGCATTGTGGGCTGCAGCTGACAGAGCCTCAGGCTTCTCGAGGGCCAAGCATCCAGGAACTGTGTGGGATGCACAGTTAGCATGGGAGCTTCACCTCCACAGGTGATTTCAAGGGTATGAGGTGGCTACAGAAGACATCCAAGATGATTTTTTTCCATTATAAAAATTATTTTTGGTGACTTGGCGAAAAGCTTAGCCCAGCCTCAAACCTATGTTTGCTTTCCTTCTAATTAATTTTATTTTCTGCCAAAGAAATTGGCCATGTCTCTTTAACAAGCAGGGACCCCAAAGCAAGGTGCCCCGAGAGGGAACGTTGGGATCAGTTTTCCGGCCTGGATTGTGCTGCTGTGCTAGCTGGGCCTCACAGGCTCAGAGCTTTTAATTTGCTTAGATAGAGAGGCTTGAGCTCCATACTCTACCAAATCAATGCAAACCTGCTTAGGAGAAGCTGGTTCAATTATAAAAGAATTTCATTAACCAGTAATAAAAGGGCTGGCTTAACATAATTACTATAGGACCCCGAGCTCATCAGGAGGGATTCCTTTTCTATAATGATCTGAACATTTATATTAAGACATTTTCTAAGGGAAACAAAAAGCAACCTGGAGAAAGATGCTAGAAAGAATGCTTTACTCTTTATGGAGTTCAGTGTGGGAACAATCATTAAATAGACTTCTTTTCCCAAACAGCAAGGACCTCGGGGAGGAAATGTGTGTTTAAAAGTTCATGAATGTACGTGCATCGACTCGTCCCCCTGGACACGCGCTCGCTGCCTTATCTAAATCCGCACGGAATCATAACCGCACAAAGGTGAAGACCTCTACGGCATTGAACGAAATTGCTTGATTTTACAGAAGAACAAACTGACACCCAGAGACCATAAATGGCAACCTGAGGTCAGCCATCTGCTTGGAGGGCTGGGCTCCCCGCTTCCTTGCTCCACACTGGGGGTTTGCCTCGTCCCTTCCCAGCAGGTGGCCAGAGGCTGGGTAGGAAGCTGCTCCCTGGGAAGGGCTTTCTGTGTAGCAGGAAGCCTTTCAAGTTGCCACAGCAGGAGGAACCCGGAGGATATTAGAATGAACAAAATGCACCAGACTCAAAAGAACGAATGCTGCACTAGTCCACCTGCAAGGTGTGGTGGAGAAAGCATGGGTACTGAAATGGAAGAAAAAAAAAAAAAAAGTCCCAGTGAAAAGGCACCTTTCTGCGAGTACTGCAGAACCTAGCACCCCTAAAATACTCATCTTCCTTTTGAACAGGTATCTCATTGTTCTTTCAGCTTTCAGAAGTGTTTCTGGAAGTCTCTTCTAGGAGTGTCTTCAGCCGTGTGATGTGGTTGCCTTGTGTTCTGAATCCACTTGAAATCTTTGCCATTTGTGGTCATTCTGAGTTTAGGGGAAAACCGAAAGTGCCATGTTTGCCTGTTCTCGTGCATAAGGTGGATGAAGGCACCAACTCATGTTTTTATTTGATAGAAATTACTGTCAATGCTTGATTGATGAAGGGTGAGTGAAATTATGGTGAAAAATTTAAATGAAAAATTTTATTATAATAAAAAGATCCATTAACATGGCAGCACAATTTGTGATAGCCAAATCCTGGAAGCAACCAAAATGCCCATCATCTGAAGAATGGTTGAAAAAGATGTGGTATTTTCATAAAATGGAATATTACTCAGCTATAAGGACTGATAAACTAGAAGACTTCATATATAGATGGATGTATCTTGAACATATACTCATAAATGAAATAAACCAGACCTACATATGCAAATATTATATAGTCTCCCTAGCGTAAGGACTCAAAAGAATAAATAAATAAATAAATAAATAAATATTTGGCGGTACCAGGAATCAATCTCAAGACCTTGCATTTTGAGCATCCTCAACCCCTATAATTTTATTTATTTATTTATTATTTTTTTAATTTATATTTTATTATTATTATTATTATTATTTTTTTTTTTTGGTCTTTTTGAGACAGGGTCTCATTATGCAGTTGAGGCTGGCCTTGAGCTCACTTTTGTAGCCCAGGCTGGTCTCGAACTTGCACCAATCCTCCTGCCTCAGCCTCCCGAGTGCTAGGATTACAGGTGTGAGCCACCATGCCCGGTTATAATTTTTTTTAGAAGAGTGACTCAAATACAAAATTCATTTGGAAGAGAAAAAAATCTAATGATTACTGAAAGTGTTAATGTTTAATTGTTTGGTCAGTCTTACATACCTATGTCTGTTGGTCTAAACTGATTCGATGATGAAAATGTATAATTCAGCCATTGTTAAATTTTTCTTGTTTTGAAATTCTGTACTATATGTACTCTTACCTGTTACTGTTTTTTCTGTCTTTGTTTCTGTTATTTTTACTTCTTAAAATAAAATTAAATCTATTTTAAAAATCCATTAATCCCTTTCAAAATACTCTCCTTAGACACCCATTCTACCATTCTTAGCAATGTGTCTTTAACTCTAGTAAGTTTCATTTTTCAAATTTAAGCACTTGCCACGTTCTTCAATCACCCCTTTTATCCATCGCAGGATAGGAAAGAGTTCTGGAGATCTGTTGTTCTTTCTGTCTCTGGTCAATGACACTGTGTGGCACACTTGCAAATCTTTTAGGTGTCACGCTAGGTATTCCTACTACAGTGAAATACAGTGGCCAAACATTTCTAGAAAGGTCATTTCCAGGTATTTTTCTGTGGAGAAGTGAGTTATCTCTTTCTTTCTGTGACTTGGAAAAAGGATTAGTCCAAAACTTAGCAAGGTTCCTCTTTGCTCTTAGTAAATGATTTTCTGCCCAGGAAATTGACCACGACCCTTTACAGAGCTCAATTCTCAAAGCAAGTTGTTCCCTGAGGGACCAGCCAGGAGGAGACTTCCGCATTCAGCAAGATTTCCCTGTGCCACTCCCTGGTAATTCTATCTTCCCATGGAAGAGAGCTGATTGCATTGTCTGAGACTTCAGTCCCTCGTGGGATGGCCTGACCCTGACCGGGCTGGTGAGCCTTTCAGGTTAGTTCTATGGCTCTCCCTCTTCCATCTCACTTCTAGGCCTAACGTTGCCTGGAGGCCCAGCTACTCTGCTTCATGCCTCTCTTCCACTGTTGACCACGAAACTTGCTGGGTAGGACAACCCAGCCACCTGCACGTCCATGGACAGCGCTGGGAAGGACCTTAGCTTAGCGTCCAGCTCTAACCCAGCTCTTACTGCATAGCTCTGCCTTGGGGAGGTGAAGACCCCGGGAAGATACTCACAGACCCCATCTTCTGCTCTCTGTCTGATGGAGAGGAAGAGGAGAGCTGCAGAGTCCAGCTCAGATACTCTTGGGGTTTCTCATCATCATCTCGGTCCACAGAGCCTTACCCAAAATGCTGGGGGTTGGAAGTGTCAAGGAGTTGGGAACTGTTCTGTGGCTCCTGGGCTGTCCAGTGGTCCACGTGTCTACCTGGGGTTGAAATCTATGTGTCTTGAAGAAGGGGAGGCGCACTGACCCCTGGATGACAGGTGTACAGATCTGCCCCTTTCAGATAACTTCACTCGATACTGAAGTCTAAGCCACAGATGGGCTAATGGGGGCTTGGGCTCAGCAGTTTCCCGGGCCTGTGGTGCCTGCTAATGTCACCCTTGCCAAGTGGGAGCAGGGAGGTCATGATCTTGGCTTTGGAGGCATGAGAGGGTCTGAATCCTCCCTGTACTCTTTCCATCACTGTCACTAGCAATGTTTCTCGAACCTTCCCCTGGGGCTGTTGATGGTCTCGAGCACTGTCAGTGCCTGACTGTCACCTCTGCTTGGGGTTTCTTCTCAAGCCTCTTCAGTGCACCCCCAGGTAGAGTTACCTTTCCTGCCTGGGCCCTTCTGGCATGGTGAAAGGCAGTTGATTCAAAGTGAGTTTTACCTGAAGCCCAGCCACTTATTTGTATCTGGGGAAACTTGCTTTCAAAAATAAGATTAAAAACAAATGCTCAAAGGACAGATTGGGTCCTACTAAATCATCGAGAAGTTTCAGTGGCTTGGGTGTTACTGTTCCTGACGGAAGTGAGGGGGCAGACAGACACACAAGAGGCACATTTTTCTTGACTTCTTCTGGACGGTTCTGGCCACGGTCTTGTTCTGCTTTGGCATGAGCTTCTTGCCTTCTTCACATGCAAATGAATTTTCTTGGGGACCATCAAGAGCCATGGAAAGCATGGCCTCTGTGTTGAGTGAACCCACTGGAGGGAGTGGTCTTGCCATACCCGCGGGATTCCAAGATGTGGGGGTGGGTGTGCTTGGCCCGGGTCAGCCCTGATGGAGAGCAGATGTGGGGGCTGTGAGGGCCGTCTGTCCTCAGCTCCTTCACCCCTCTGTTGTGTCTGCCTCAGCCCCCTGTGGCCTGGGCCAGCGACACTGTTTTTAGTTCACATTTCACCTTTCTGTCTGCAGACAGCTGCTCTCAGCTTAGGAAAACACAGTCATGCCGTGGTCTCGAGGGCTGACCCCTCACTTCTTAGACTGCGGGTGCCTTTGGTAGAGAGGACAGCCACATGGAGCCAGACAGCACTCCTCAGGAGCCTCAGAAGAATCCTCTCAGAGTTTGTGAGAGCTTCCAGGGTGCTCCTGGAGGTTGAGAGCCAAGAGATCCAGGATGCTGTCCTTACCATACAAGAGACCAGAGGGAAAAGCAGCTGCTGGAGTGGCCAAGGATCTCCTCGGCTTGGTATAGCAGGCAGGCCCTGGGTTCCCCCATCCCCAGGGTCTGTCAGGCCCTGAAAAACGAAGTTTTCCATAGCATCTTCATTCTTGATGTTGTCAATATTTTCATGTTCATTAGAAAACTTTAGAAGCATGGAAATAGAAAAGGAAGAAAACAAACTCATTTCACATGCTATACTTCCTCAATACCATTGCTGTTAGCATGTGAAAGTGTTTGCTGATAATTCTTTTGAGTTACATCTGTTCTTGTATAGTCATAATCAGATGGTAAATGCAGCATTATAGATGGGGGGCACCGGTAAAAACCTACTATGTAGACTAAAAGTAAAAGAGATTTTAGATCTTGTCTCAGTTACGCTTCTGTCATTGCTGGGACAAATACCCAACACCCAAAATGAAGGAAAGAAATGTTTATTCAGCTCACAGTTACTGGAGGTTTCAGTCCATATTCAGCTGGCTCCAAGTCTGAGTGTAACAGGGCAGACGGCATCCAGTTCATGGTGGTGGGACAGCAACAAAAGGTGACAGAGGCAACCAACCAACCAGGGCAACAGAGAGCAACAGAGAGAGAGTCTATTTCTCTGTCTCTCATAATATACTCTGACTATTGCCTCAGGCTGGGGAAGGTACACACGACCATAATCCCAGAAGTACTAAAATACATAATCCCAGTGGATCATGAGTTAGTCTCAAACTCTAGAAGTCCCACCCCATGATTGCATGAAGCTTTTGGGGGAGAATTAGACACAAACCATCACAGATCTCTTACCACTTATAGATAATCACTGCTAATTTATTGGCCCCGGTCTTGACAGCTTTTTTTTTCCTGTGTATTTTTGAACGTAATCAAGATCATATTACCTATGTGATTTCCATGAAAGAAATTCATAGGTTCTGGAAGGAGAACAACATGGAGAGAATATCTGCCTCTGATCTTTATCCATTAGGCCAATGATTTGGTTAATTAAGTGTACAACTTGAAAGATGCCCAACTGCTCCAGTTGTTCCAGGCAATGAGCACTGGTCTCCTGCATGCTACACAAAGCTGCTTGGAAACCTGTCCACAAACATTTTCCTGACAGTGACTGTGAACAAGTGCTGGATGGGCAAGGTGCCTATAGTCATCGCATGCAAGATTTCCTCTAAACCAAGTGAAGACATGAACTAAGAAGCATGTTTCCTGTTCCTGGGAAGAAGTGACAAAAAATGGGCTGGAATCTCTGCAGGCTTGCGAGCTCACCCACAACACACAGATGAACCGAGGGCAGCACAAGTACTTCAAGTTGTTACTTTGATCACTCTCAATAATTTTTCTCACTGAAAACTCATCAGTACTGTAGAAACTGGGGTGTTCTTTGAGATGCTTTCCCATATAAAAGATGCTCAATTGCCTTTGTTCTCCTCCCTTTCCTGTCCTTTTGCAGTACCAGGGATGGACCCAGGGCCTCCTGAATGCTGTTCACACTCTGCCACTATGCTGTAGCCCTAACCCCTGCACAACACCTTCCCCGCCTTTTGAATTTGGTAGGAAAATCCTGATTCTCATTTTTGGTATTCATCAGCCTTTGGAGGCCAGTCTGGTTTTTAGTCCTGTGCCTATAACCTAGCCGTAAGAAGAACTTTTAAAATTTATCACTGAGATTCAAATATTTTCCCCCAAATACCTAGGTGAGGGCTTATTCTCATGGATTTGATTGAGTAGATGGCCATTCTGACATTCTGAGCAGCCTAACCTTCTCTTTCCCCAGGGAGGGTCTTCAACAGGGTTTTTCTTAGCAATAGTACTGGACTCTCTTCTTCTTCAGAGATGCCTGTGAAGCGGGTGTCACCTGTTTCCCTCCCTAGTTCTCACCTCTGTCTTTCATTGTTGCCCTTTCACCTTGGCTCTCTGGATACTGGGGAGCTTCACAAGTTCTCCTCTTGCCTTCTTGGGCCTGGATTTGCAGCCTTGATTCACTCTCTGCTGCCTAAAGTGAAGATATAATTGTGTCTTTGCATTTCTGATTTTTACTCTTTTCTCTGTGATCTCTCTAAAATTTATTTTCAAGTTCTAAACTTGTTCATTTTCAATCTCAGCCTAAGACCGGATGTGATGGCGTGCGCCTGTAATCCCAGCTCTCAGGAGGATATAAACAGGTGAATTGCTATGAATCTGATCTAGTAGTGAGACCCTGAACACCCTGTAGACTCTTCCCTAAAATACAAAAACAAAAACAAAAAACCCTCAGCCTATCTCCTCCTTTCTCTGATGGATGCTAGTTTCTCACATGCAGTCGATGAGGCCAAGCCCCTATCTGCTCCTTTCGGAGCCATGCTTTGCCTCCTTCTGTTCACTGTGGTGGTTCCTGTGCCTTGGTCTTGAGCATTTTCTTTCTGGTTTCCCATGGTGCTTTATTTTTAAATGTCTTCATTTCAGCATGGGGGAATTGAGCCAGACTTAGTGTTTCATGTCCAGCACGTGGAGTGCATTTTGCTCAAGTTGGATTTCTGTCTCTGCGAACCATTGAGGTAATGGTGACATCTCTTCATCTGTGATCCAGGGGAATTAATGTACTTTCTTTGTCCAGACTGTAGTCTCTCTACTTGTAGGGGTTCAATCAGTGTCAGTCTTGGTTTTCACAGGACTCTTACCCTTTATTCTCTGCTGCATTCCCATGTAATTTAGCAGAAATTGGGAATGATTAGGTGGGTTATGCACTTGTTGTAGAAAGTGCTTAAGGCAGGGGATGAATTACAGGGCACAAGACTTTGGCAGGTGACATGTGGATGTGACTTCATTGCATTCTATCAAATCCCATTGGAGGTCAGTATTAGTAGCCCTGTTTCACAGTTTAAGAAATACATTGCACCTCAAAACAAAGATGCCATGTCAGGAAGGAATATGAAATTTTTCGACTATAGCAAAATGACTAAATGAAAGTCTCATACCCAAAAGATATTTGTCAAGAAAGATACAAATGAATCTCTCAATGATTAGACAGTTTTATAGGAAAATAAGATGTTTCCATCAACTAGACATCTAGAAACCAAAGGAGTGGGTAATTAACTATGGTCTAAGTTAAATCATAGTAAGTGGTGAGATAGAAGTTTCTTTTAGTCTAGATTTAACAGAAACTTTCAGTCCTCTATAGGAAAATAAATCAGTGCAACTGAAAAAATATATTTGAGTTCAAAGTCAGAACTATTTTGGAGATGCCTGGCCTTCCTAATGTGTGGGCAGTCAGGAGGGAAACACTTCCTAAGCGTGATGATCACATGAGTACAGTGAGTACAGCCAGAGACTTAGTGATAAGTACCTAGTTTGTTCTAGAACCTTTCAGAGTCTTTTCTCACCACATGTGGCCAATCACAGAGCACAGTCACCTTTGTCGCCAGGGGACAAGCTATGATTCAAATTCTAGAAGATTCTGAGTAGGTGCTGCAATCTGGCTTATGAGGGACACTGAGGACATCAGAAAGACTCAGTGTGAACTTCTGCTTCCCCGCCCTTGAGAAGAATCTCCAACTTCCAGGCCTGGATCTCTCGAGGCCAGAGGCAGCAGCACACTTTGCTTTCAACGGGCACTGGTTGTGCCTGTGACGTGGAATCTGTAGGAAGAGGCTGAAGGGCTGCAGGAGCAAAGTTTCTGCACAAAACCCTTGGTGCCTGGGTTGGGGCTCCCTAACATGAGCATGAAGCACTGTAGCAGAAAAGGGAGGGACCCACAATGTGCTCATCGTGGATCCAGAGCCTGGACTCTGGAGCTTGAGGGCTCCCTTTGGAGAGAAGTTTAAGGTCAAAGTAAGAAAATGCTTACTGAGGGTGGGGGACATAGCTCAGGGGCACAATTGCCTGCCTGGCAAGCACAATGTCCTGAGCTAGATCCCTGGTACTG
Organism: Myocastor coypus; assembly: GCA_004027025.1. Lineage (NCBI taxonomy): Eukaryota > Metazoa > Chordata > Mammalia > Rodentia > Myocastoridae > Myocastor > Myocastor coypus. Next base: position 46,672 of record PVJA010007123.1, on the reverse strand, counting down.
CACAAAAAGAAAGAAAGAAAGAGAGAGAGAGAGAGAGAGAGAGAGAGAGAGAGAGAGAGAGAGAGAGAGAGAGAAAGAAAGAAAAGAGCAAAAAAGAAAATGAAAATGAATGGAACTCCCAGGAGAATCACAGAAACCCAGACTTGCCCAGCCCAGAGGGACCTACAGTTTCTAAGTCATTGTGTTCACTTAGCCACTGTTTTCTTGCCTACAGGAGGGAGCTGACTTCACAGGCAACTGAGACTTCAGTGGCAAGCAGAAACACCGAAATAGGACCCAACATTTGGAGGCAGATTTCTTTTATCCAAGTGGGCACTGGTAGGGATTCTTCCTCAAGACTCAGGGCCTAAAGGCTCATAGATGGAGGTTTTTATGAGGTCTGCAAGGGAATGTACAAAAGCAGAGTACTTGGCTGTCTTTGATTAGTCTTACAATATGCATCCCAGGGACTGACAGCCATGCATCACAGTGACAGTGATGCATCTCAGTGACAACTATGCATCACAGGGACCAGCCACTTCAAAGAAACAAAAGCAATATGAACTGGAACTGGAACTGGAACTGGGCAACTAACAAACTGAAGTACATGGGCTTGGGGGGCACATTTTCTGCTACAGAACAGCAACAAGGATCATCTGGGGCACTGCACCTGACTTAGTCCTTGTCCTACTCAATGAAGTAGCAGACAGAAGTCTCTGTCTTAGCATGCATGATTCGGAAGGATGGTCTCTCTCATTCCAGAGTGTTGGCAATTGGAATGTTCAGGATTCAGAGGTGTAGAGGTCTGATAGTGATTTTACTAATGTTGCCACTAGAACTTGACAAATGATAGACTTTGCTTAGCTGCAGATCACTTAGAATTCATCATGCTACAATCAAATCTGGTATTAATTTACTTCATCTGGTAAAAGAATCAAGAATCTGTGACATGATTAACTAAGGTTTTGAGTAGTGTCCTATGTGTGACTCACTGTGAGGTATCACATTTTAGGATTCTCTGTTGTTAAAACCAATCCCATTAAACACAAGCATGAATATAGAAGAAGATGGGATGAGTGACTGATGCCAAAGCTATGACAAGATCTCAAGGCTCGAAATAAACCGATCCCACCCTGCCTCTGGGGTCCCACGAGGTAAGATCCAGAGGCTGCTGGCTCACCAGTGGTACCACCTCCTGGGCACAGCACACCACGTCGTAGGAACGGTCCCCAGCCAGTGGTCTCTCGAGGCTTGGAGAAAGCCAGCAGGAGGATCAATGTGGCTGGGCGCCCTGAGTTCTCCTTTTGTAACTCTGCCCAAGTTGTGGTGCAGACTTTATGAATCTCAGTTGCTCTGTTGTCACAGGACAGGACAAGTCCTCCAAGGAGCCTGGTGTGAGCAATGTTTGGGCGTGTGGAAACCAGTCCGCTCCTTTGTCGTGGTCCCTTTCGTGAAGCTTGGGTCACACATGTGTGCTCAGGAGTCAGCAGCTTCAATGGCACTCACAGGGGCTGTAAACCTGGTTGATCTGTAAACCTGGTTGATCTGTAAACCTGGTTGGGCTAAACTGCTGGAGACCCATGAGGCCCTGTGTGTTCCTTTTCCTTCCCTCAGAGGTACAGACTTAGGCTAGAGGGGCCCCACAGCACTGTGGCAATGGCTGGGGTGGGGCATTTCCCCCACAGTGGCCACATTGAACTGGTGCAGAGTTAGGGTCTAGGGTAGAAGATCATTCATCTATGGGGGGCAGAATGCAGAGGGTCAGAAGGTGACCGGGCTGTGGAGTGCGAGCATGGGTCATCCCCGAGGGGCTCTCAGAGAAGGGCAGGAGCTGGGAGCACATTTTTCCCACAGCACTTCAATGCTGTTGTTCTTATACTGCATCATGTAGGCAATGATAGGAGTGGAAACCGACCAGTGATACAGTCCAGAGACACACACACTTTGTGCTTATATTTTTAGCATCCACTTGATACCAACGTCAGAATTCCCCACCTTCAAAAGGTCCACATCTTGGCTACACTTGCATCACAAGCCAGGGTACAGAGGTGGCCGCAGTACGTTGACCCCAAGGCTACAAGCTCCAGCCAGCTTCTTTGCAAGTATCCCATCTTTGGAAGACTTTGCCTCCCCAGCCTGAAATGCTTCCTGGCAGCCTAGGGTTCTTGTGTGTGTGTGTCTGAGGACCAGATCTGCTTGCTTGGTACTGTAGTTGGTAAGGAGATGGCCCTGAAGGGATGATCAGAGATGAACTGTGTATGCTGTCCGGCTGCAGTACTGGGGCAAGGCCTCTGGCTGCTAGGCTTCTTCGAGACCCAGGGTCTTGGGAACCGGATCTTCTTCCAGCTTGAAGGCCCTTAGAGGGTCAGTGCTGGGGAGCTGGACTCTGCCTGGCTGTGATGCTAGCACTCAGAGTCCATGTTGTCACCCCCATCCACTTTGGCATTCAAACCAGGTAGAAGCTGAGCACAGCTCACATCCCCAGTGAGGCAGCTCTGTCAGAAATCCCCACACATAGCTCTTTCCTCCCAGGGCATGCAGGTATGTGGTCAGAAAATAGAGCAAATGTTAAGCTTAACAATATATTACAGTAAGAGACCCAGTGCCATCCACCCACCCCCAAGTCCTCTTCCCTGCTTGGAGCACACTTGTCCCATCATTTTTGCCACTTTCTGAAGCAGTTCCAGAGGTCCTCTCTCTTGAGCATCTTTAGTGGCATTATTGTGGCTTCCTCAGTGTCCTGAACTCATTCAAAATGTTTTCCTTTCGTGGTTTTTTGATTCTGAGGAAAAGCCTGAGGTCATGCAGTGTCAGATCTCAGGAACAAGGTGAATAAGAAAACACTCTTAAGTTTTTTTTTTTTTTTTTTTTTTTTTTGATTCAGGGTCTTGCTATACAGTTAAAACTCATAGTGATCCTCCTTTCTCAGCCTCCCAAGCACTGGGATCACAGGCATGCACCACCGCACACAGTCTCATTCGCTTTCTCAGTGCACCCTGGGGGCAGGACAAACACAGCACACTGTGGATGAAACCCTGGCCACTGCTCTCTGCCTAAGCAGGCGCTTTGTTCTGCTGAGCTATCTGGCTAGCCCTTCTTGGGTCTTTTTGAGAAAGGGTTTCACTTTGCAGTTCAGGCTGACCTTGAGCTTATTTTGTAGTCGAACTTGCAGCAATCCTCCTGCCTTGACTTCCTGAATGCTGAGCTCACAGGCCATGCACTACCATGACTGGTTTAAATTTTTTATTGATAAAGGATTTAGATTACACTTATATATCAGGCATGTGGCAGTGATCTGGATACAGAACCTCACATACTACTTGTGTGTGGGGTGCCGCGGCCTGGGTTGGGCCACAGCGTCATCTTCTCTGTCCCCTGTGGTGAACTTAGCTTAGAGATTTTGTCGTCTTGCCCACTGTCCCTCCACTGGGGCCATCTCAGTCAATATCTACATTCACTTTCAGCCATGGGGTTCTGGCAGGATCCAAATCTGTTTTGCTTATAACGTTTTGCCCTGTGATGCTCAGCACCTGTGTAAATCAGAAGCCTCACTGAGCCCAGGTTGGCCCAACCAGCCAGAGCACCAGGTCACCAGGTCTGGCCAGGGGGACACAAATGGAACTAACTTGATTAGTGACACTGGGACAGGAGGCTGAGTTAGGGCCAGAGGAGTTGTGCAGTGCTGAAAGTCTGGATGGCCTGTGTTCAGATCCTGGCCCCACCATTCACTCACTAGCTTGGGATCCTGCAGAAGTCCCTTCCCCCTTCTATGCCTCTGTTTATCTACACACAAGAGCTGACGCTGGTGTCCAGTACTGAATGCACTGTGACTGGGGAGGAGCTGGCGCTGGCATTGGCACACACACGCGCTGCTACCAGGTGCTCTGAGGGCGTCACATGCTTTTCAAAGCCACCACTGTAAAGCAGAGTAGGCGGAGCGTGCATCCAGTGAGTGGCTCTGAGGACTCCCGGGTGCTGGGCTCCTCGGGGACGTGCAGCAGAGGAGCCACCCTGGCCCCAGCATCCTCCTTGGCTGGAATTTGGACCGGGGTTCCCACTGAGCCAGAAACCCCACCCTTGTGCCACTTCATCCCTGAGATTCCCAAGCCCTGGGGGCCCCCATAGAAGCTGCGATCCAGTCTGGGTGGGAAAAGGGTGAGTTGCCAAAGGGCACTTCGGGCCTGTGACCTCCCGACTTCTCATTATTTTTCCTGTTATTTATACGGTGACTCAGAGGTTCCAGGAGAGTGGGGTGACTCCAGGAGGGGACTGGGGGGAGGGAGGGAGTCCAGGAGTGACAGAGGACAGCAAGACAGAGCACTGAGACAATGTTCACAGGAGCAATCAATTGATTCAGCAGTTCTGGCAGAGAAATTCCAATTTACTGGACGGATCGTATGGATTTCCCGGCACCTTTGTAAAAGGATGTCTCGTCCGTAGTCCTTTGGCATTTTTTTCTCCTGGGTTTAGCCAAAATTTGAAAGTTTTAAGACAGGGGAAAGTCACCACGGTGATCACGGAGTGTGAAAGCTGTGACAGTGGGTGGGCGGCAGGTCTCGATGGTTTCCAACTTTTCTCATCATGGGAACGGGGCTGGAACCCAAGCCCCGCATGCTGACCTATATCCCCAGCCCTTTTTTTTTTTTTTTTTTTTTTTTTTTTTTGTCTTTTTGAGACAGGGTCTCGCTGTGCAGTTCAGGCTGGCCTTGAGCTCAGTTTTGTAGCCCAGGCTGGTCTTGAACTCACACTGATCCTCCTGCCTCAGCCTCCCGAGTGCTGGGATTACAGGCATGAGCCACCACGCCTGGCCCCCAGCCCATTTTTATTGCTGATTCTCAAGACAGGATCTTCTAAGTCCTGCAATTGCCCAGGCTGGGCTTGGACCTGTGATCTCCCGGCCTCAGCCTCCACAGCGTTGAGACGACAGGTGTGTGCCTTGGGCAGCTGTGAGCGGTGAGGCCCACTCCTCCCAGCCACCATGCTGGCCCTGCAAACCCAAGCTTCGCTGCAGCCAGACCCAGTGCCTTCCTACTATTTTACTATGGAAAATCACATCAGTGCGGGAAGGCACAGATTTCGTGCTGGGCAGCCGCACACTCACACCCGCAGTCCACCCTGAGCACTTCCCAGACCCTGTTTGCACCGACCTCACCATCTGTCTGCTTCTCCAGCCATCTTTCCATCATCTTATTTTTTGTTGGATTTCAAAGTAAACTGCAGAGCTCAGCATTTCTCACCCCTCCCCATACTCAAGCGTACACATGGAATTTATTTTTTCGGACTCCTTATGTAGCCCAAGTTAGCTTTGAACTTGTAATCTTCCTACTTCGGTTCTGGGAGTACTGGTGTGCACCACTACTGCTGACTCAGAATAAGTTTTTAAACTAAAGTTCAGCTCATCTTATTCCTTTGCTCCTTAACATCCAGGGTTTTCCTTTCCCTGAGGACAAAAGCCCTTCTGTGCCTTAGAGCACAACCTCCTTCAGGATGCAGCTTCACTAAGCTCTGTCCAGCTCCTCACTTCCTGCTGGGCTCCAGACATGCTCCCACTTTTCTGCCCCTCCTGCATGTAAGAATTCCTCTGCCTCAGGGCCTTTGCACCTGCGTCTCCTGCTTGGCTTCCCCTAAGGGAGGCCTCCCCTGAGTCTCTCGCCTCCGAGCTCCCCCACGCCATCCATCCATGTTACTATGCTTTATTTTTCTTTATGCCATCCATCACTGCCCCACATAAAGCCACCCAGTATTTGTTTATGATCTGTCTGCCTGTGTGGAATGTAAACTTGATGAGACGCTGAGAGATTTTGTCTTGTTCTATGGTGAGGGCCCAGGGCACTCTTGGGTTTAGAGTTGGTACACAGGAAATATTTGCTGAAGCAATGAGTGGATGAAGGGAGGAAGAAGAGAATGAAAAAAGAAATGAAGGAAAAGAGAAAAAGAAAAGAAGAGGGGAAAGGAAGGTGGATTGTGAATCACTCAGGTTCCCCAGAGGGACACAGCTGAGGGCTGGAGGACAAGAGACTCACTAGGGACCAACTGAGGCCACTCTGCTGGCAGGGGAAGCAAGCGCAAGCTGGGAACCCGGGACAGCAGGCACACCATGACACAGAGCACAGACTGGCCTCTCTCCTGAGCGTGGACTCACATGCTAGTCTTCTTTTTTAGAAACACAGCACCTTTTGCAGGTTTCTAGGAATTCTTTAACCCAGATGCTGGAAGTCACAGGTTTATTTTCCACTGGGGTGTTCAGCATGACGTCTGTGTCACTCCAGTCATGGGAACACAGTCTTCATCCATGCAGCTCCTTCTCAGAGGCTGCCTCAGAATCCAGACCTGAGCATGAGGTGCAAAGCTGGCAGGCATGACTGGCAGGCAAAGCTGTCCCGCATGACTGGCCGCACTATCCTGGCCGTGCATTTGCTCTGTGATGCTTGGTGTGGCTGTGATGGAGCTCTTCTCTTCCCAAGCCCACAGCCTGAGCATTCGCTAAAGCCTCCAAGACCACTTTTGCCCACCAACTCCAGTTTCTACTTGTTGGACTTCATCGTCCTGGCAAGGAGACTCGAACTGTGCCACCCATGCTGCTAGGTCCTTTGGTTTTGGGTGCTGCCACCTACTCCCTGTCAGGGACTCTGCAGGTGGCTGTGCAGATGGGAGCCATGATGGTTTTAACTCTTGCAATTCAGTTTTTATTTTCTTCTTTGAGCTCTAAGAACTTTCACTGCACTCTTCTTAGTCCTTCACTTTTGCAGCTCTACCCTGGATCTTGCATCCATTTTATAGCAGAAGAAACTGGGCCCAAATAATTAATTTGCCATGAATGTTGACTTCAAGATTGGCACTTTCTTTAATCATGAAAATACCACACACAGTGGTTCAGAAACAGAAGTGTTTGGCAAAATTTTGTTCTTGCTGGAGGATTCTGAATAGGGTATTGGTTAGGTCTTCTATTTCCTTATTGATCTTCTGTTTGGCTTCTATCTGATTAGCAAAAGTGGAGTCATCATAGTACTAATGTCTCCCACTATGGCATTCAACTTCTTTTAGCTCTAGAATTGTTGCTTCATATGTTTTGGAGCTATGATGCATGGTACATTTATTTTTATAAAATTGTTATAGTCCATGGAGAACTAACTTGCAATATTTTTTAAACTTAAAATCCATCTGATATTAGCTGTCTCATCTCCCTTTCAGTTACTAGTTTGAATATACTTTATCCAAAAAGCTTGGTGTCAGAAATGTAGAAATGTTCAGAGTTGGGATTTCTTTCTTGAAGAATTTAGAATATTTGCACTTACATAAGACAGCTTAGGATGGGACCCTTACCGAAACGTGGAATTCATTTATGCTTCATGCATACTTTTTTTTTTTTTTTTTTTTTTTTTTTTTTTTTTTTTTTTTTTTTTTTTTTTTTTTTTTTTTTTTTTTTTTTTTTTTTTTTTTTTTTTTTTTTTTTTTTTTTTTTTTTTTTTTTTTTTTTTTTTTTTTTTTTTTTTTTTTTT
>PVJA010007123.1:0-39094 GCA_004027025.1 Myocastor coypus | reverse complement strand
TTGCTTCAACTTGCCTAAGCAGGTGCTTTAGCCTCCTGAGTTATCTTGCTGGCCCCCATATGCACCTTATAAATGTAATTTAAAGGTATTTTTAAAAACTAGTCAAATGATTTTATTAATCTTTGCTTGAAACTTTATTCCTGTGCTTCTCCAGTTTAACTGGCTGCAAAGAATGAATTGTATGTAAGCAAAAACTGAAAACAGCTGCAGTGTCCAAGGGGCTTGGGCTTAGAAAATATAAACGATAAAGATTTTATCAGATCCATAAGCAAAAACAATTTTAAAAAGCAGTCATAAACTAGCAGCTCCCAGTAATTTCTTCCAAGTCTTATCTTTTTCAGAAGCTGACTTAGTGCAACTTGTCTCATTCTTAGAAGTCTCGAAATTCTCAAGATCTGGAAGGTCACCGCCATCTTTTCCAGCAGCAAGCCGTGCTTTTCCATACACAAACTGCGTGGGCGGAACTTCCGCCAGGGTCCTTCCTCCAGTCAGGCTGTCTGTGCTAGCTGGTTCATTATGCTGGGTAGCATTTCCGTCCGTTATTTGGTCTCAGCATGGCTTGGAATGTTCAAAGTGCTGCCAGAGAGGGCTAAACTTTGGGTGGCTGAGGTGGACAACTGTTCCCTGGTTTGTAAACGTACTTGCTTCTTCAGCACCAGAGATACTATTCACCACTGTGTTCTTTAATGAGGACTGAAGGTTTTTATCACCTACTGTGGCTGTTCTATGGATCGCCTTCTTCCTGCGAGCAGGTCCTTTCCTACCAGTGCAACTTGTGCCTGCAGTTTGGTGGGGTTTCCCTGGATCAGAATAGCTTCTTTCACTTTGTGGGAGTGGGTATGGGACAGTGTGGGACACCAGGGCTGGTGCTCAGGTCTCTGGCTGAGCAGCCGAGGGCGGGCGCACACACATGGGGGTGCAAGGTGGCAGCTTAAAGGTAATTTTGTAGAATATGTTTAATGATTTGTTCATCAGTTTCATCGTGTGACCTTTTCTACTTGTAGTATGATGCTGATCCTTACTACATGCAATAAATAGCAATACATTTCTGATTTGGAACATATTGGATTTCAAATTTTTAAATTCTTGCCTTAAATTGTGTTTGCACAGAATAGCTCTATCCTTTCACTTTCACCACAGCGTTTCATAAGGTTTAAACTCAATATCTTGTGGACAGCATTCAGTTGGCTTATTGCTACTTTCTTGCCTTCTGCCAATTGCTGCCTTTTACACTGAAAGAGTTGCTGACAAGGAAGGACTTATTTTTGTATTTATTTGTTTTCTATGTGATTTATAACTTTTTGTTCTTCATTTCCATTGTCCCTTCATTGTCTCCCTTCATGGTTAGTTCACTTTTTGCAGTGACACAGTTTGATTCTCTGCTCATTTTTCTCTTCATCTATATTCTATAGTGTTTCTCATTGTTGTTACCAGGGAGGTTACACATAAGGATAGCAAGACATATCCTAGTCTTAAATGAAAGACTAAATATCATGAATATTTCATCCTCTTTCATTAACATATTAGCAAGGGCTGGCAAGACAGCTCAGCAGACTAAGCACCTGCCTAGGCAAGCTCGGGGACCGAGGTTCGATCCCCAGCACCACAGGCCATGCTAGCCCTACCCCAGGTGTGCTAAGTCACCACCAAGGTTGGGCATGGTGGTGCATACCTGTAATCCCAGCACTGGGGAGGCTGAAAACAGAAGGATCACTGCAAATCTGACCTGTGCAGTGAGACTGTGTACCAAATACAGAGATCATGACAACAACTTAGCATCTTGCTTGACAGAGAAGGTAAACCAGGAAAATGAAAGATGATACTAAAGGAACAGAATGTGGGGGGGAGAGGAGCGAGGCCCCTTGGTTCTCCCTGACATCCTCACACTCAGCAGTTCCACTCTTTTAAGCCTTGAGGCACTGCCTCAGTGATGCTGTAGCTGTGTCAGTAGAATAGATAGCACAGAAATAATATAATAATGAATTCACATGAATTAAATAATAATAAATTTAAAACTTCATAAAAATCTGTGAGGTCACATTATATATAAATGTATAGAATACTTGATTCATATTTTATATTATAAATTTACATTTTTATTTTACACCACAATAAATCAAAATCCAAATTTAGAATCAGCTGGGAAAACTTAAATATTTCACATTTCTGCTGAGGATGAAAGTTTAACTTTCAAAAGCAATCTGAGAAGTTTACAGGTGAAAAGCATGACTGATTTTATGCCCACAATTTCTACTGCCATTAAAATGAACAAAATAAAAGGACAACAAATATATTGGACATATTTTTACTCAACTCTACTAAAAAAGGCTTAATATTTTAATCACTCAAAGGCCTCATCTACCCCACCATCGCCTAATCTCTCCAAGCCTCAGTTTGCTCACCTGGGTTCATCACAAGGTTTAGCTGCATAGATAGAGATACCTAATGAGGTATTGCAGACTAAGTGCAGTGTGCTTACTGGTAGAGATTTTGAAAGAACAGCATGTACTCTCCCCTTTGTAAAATGCTTGAAGGATAATAAAATGGTGAGAAAGCACTGTGGTGATCAGGGCATATGTGATTTTTTTAATGATTTCATACATTATCTGGGTAGTAACATGAAATATTCCAATTGAATTTAATTTTTCTAAGATTTGTATTTATTGTACATATGTGTATGTTTGTATTAAAATGAATGTCCATAGTACCAAGAAATCCCCCCACAAATGGCTCATTTAATATTTTTAAAAAGGAAAATATTAGAACTCAATGAAATCATTTACCAAATAGCAATCGGAAATGTAAAAACTAGAAATTAAAGCTAATTAACAGACATGAAAAATACTCAGCCTTCCAGATGATGCAACAATATTAAGCAAAATTGAGGAATAATATATCAACCCTTACTATGTTAAATATTTTAATGATATTAACAAATGCTAGAGATACAAATTTAAGTGATATTTATGTTTATTACTGATAATATAGTAAAATGGCATACATTAGTCAGGCTAAGTTAGGCTAGGCTGTTTTAACAAGGCATTTGAAATTTTCCATGATTCAACACAAAAGCTTAGGGCTCCCTCAGGCAAGTCCAGCCGCTGTTGACGGCTGCTCTCCTGCATCTGGTAGCTGTGGGAGCTGCGCTACAGTCTCAGTGCACGGCTCTCAGTGTTGCCTTAGCAGGTAGAAAAAACGTGAGAAGCTTACCTCTCTTACATATCCTGCAAGTGCACTAGCTCTGCTCACAGCGCACAGACCAGAATCACATGACCTTAAACTATGAAAAGGTTTAAATGTATGAGAGCAGATGAAAAATCTTGTAAACACTCCCTGACACCTGTTACAGTTTTCTGTGAAAGCTGATTCACAGCCTAAGCCAAATGTAAACATAATTTTACTTCTGGATTTGTAGCCCAGGAAATTAAAGTATGGTAAAAATCTAGATACATGAAGACTCTATAACTTCATTTTACCATCAACAAAATGGTAATTCGTTGGGCCTTTCATGTATCCAGGGCCATAGATAAATCTGACTCAATCTACTGGATGGAATGCTTAACACACAGCTCCATGTCCACAAGACAGGATCCCTCCTGGTCCCACTCCTGACCAATATGTGTGCATTCCTAATTCTGCACTGACCTCCTGATCCTGGCCCTGCTTCTGTTGGAAACATGCCATTTTCCTCTGTGCTTTTTGCCACTGACTGTTGCTTTGACTCTTGGCAACAACTTTGCCCCTAGGGCCTGGGTTTGGTTGGTGTTTGACAGAGACAGTGGCAGTCTAAGAGATGCTAATAACCATCTAAGTGTGGTTTGTTTGACCTACACAGTGCTTTATAAATATGGCAACCACTAACTGAACATTCGAGTGGGAGATCTCAAGTATCACACATAAACTCATGAACCCAGTGCCTTGTAACATGCTGTGTGCAGGCTGCAGTTGGTGGAGCCCTCTCTGTCTCTCATCCTCCCACCGCTGACCTGGTTGCTCCTTGCTCGGTATGGTTAGCTCCCTTGCTGACCACTACATGGGGGAGGTTTGCTTTCCTGCCACTTCAGAGGCCTCTCACTGCCCTGGAGAGCAATTTTCTTGTGGTCAGCAGTGGACCCACTGCTCCTCCAGGTGTCACTGCCTGGGCCTTCTGGCTGAGTCTTTGGCCACTGGAGGAAGACCTGAGACCAGGCAAGCTTGATCTTCCTGCAAGTCGCAAGTCCTCTCTTTCTCTGTGGGAGCCCAGCAGCCTGTCTCCAGGGCCACCTCTCCTGCTGGAAACGGCAGATGGCAGCTGATTGGCCTTGTCCTGGCAAGCACAAGTGGGTGCTAATGAAGGCAAGAATGTGCTGTCCTTACACTTGATAGTGAGGCAGTTGACCCTGGCCTGCTCTTCCCCACCCTTGGTCTTTATAGATGCAGGGCAGGGACCTCAGTTGAGACCTTCGTGTAGAAGTTACACTTGACTGAGAGTTCATGAAAGGCTTAAATGTTATTCCAAAGTGCCAACTCCCGCAGTGGTGTCAAGAAAAGCATACATTTAAACAACTCTGTGAGGCATTTGACACTTGTGCAGAGTAAATCCCAGGGCCTATAGTCTGCCCTACTGTTCCTCCATCTCTCCAGATAGGATTTCTTCAATGCATATCATCTGCCTAGCCCATTTATGGACCGTGATCTTCACAAGGCTAAAAGATAACCCCAATTTCTTGACAAAGAAACTAAGGCTCAGGGAATTAAAAACAACAGCCACCACCAGTTTCCAAGGCCGTATCACTCAGAGATGAAATGCAAACTCTTAAAGTCTAAGACCATTACAACAAACAGTTTGTACTCTAAGGAAGTACACGGTGTTGCCGATGCTGTTTTCAGTTCAAATGTTATTAATTCCTTCTTAATTTCAAGTTATAAGTGCTTATTATCATTTGAGCTATTTGGTGGCTTTTGCCAAAAGCACAGATAATTACTTCCACAGGCACACTCAGTATGTGGATTGCCCTATTTTATCATAATATCGGGCCTTCCACGGGTGCCCGGCAGGATGCTTTGTGAGCACACTTGTGTTTTCTTTCCCTGCCTTCTCAACTTTGTGATGAAGTCATGAGACCCTTAGGATTTCCTTATCCTTGGGATTTTTGCAGGACAGTATGTAAACAAAAACAGCTTGGAGGCTATCATTTCTCTTGTATTCTATGAAAGTTTATGGTGGATTAGGCTATATTTCCAGGAGGAGTGGAGAAAAGAAGAATATCCAGAGGGTCACAGCAAGACAGGAGACACCTTCTCTCAACCTAGGGAGAGGTCTGGGACCATTGAGTTGCAAGCACAGTGAGATCCCTCCTGTGCAACCCTCGAAGAAGGCTGGGAGGCCCCTTGATTTGTCTCTGTTCAAGTTCCTGGAAGCAGGGCTCTGTCTCAGTTGAAGTATGGGAGAAGGACATCTCTACTGTTGGGACAGAGATGACCACCAAAAATGCACACTTTGTGCCAGCATGTTCTACCCAAAGCACCTAGAATGTAGAACTCCTGTTTCTTCTCTTTTGCCTCCAGAATCAATGCTAAAATTCTCAGGGCAGTTTTCAGGTCACTTTCTTTTTCAGAGTGGCTCTTACTTCTGGTGTAGTCATCCTGTTGTTAGTATCTAAAGCCTCACGTACCGTACCAGGCTCTGTAGGATGTTCATGGATTTCCGGGGAGCTCATCCTCTTTTCTGGGACGCCCACCTTTGAAGGCCCGTAGACTTCCCTGACTGGACCTTGGGGGTCTGTTCTTTGCCTCTCAGGGGTGGCAGGGGTAGCACAATACAGAGGCTGCCTTCCTAGAACCTCTTCCTCTGACACACATGCACACACAGTTGGGCAAGGAATCCCACTCAACTTTGTTCTTGACATTATTGGGCCAGAGTTACGTATTTCGAGCTCATCTCTCCAGGTGATTGTGTCACCTGAGGTCTAGTGCTATGTCTGAGCCACCTCTGCATCCCCAGAGTAATGCAGAGTCCTGGCACCCATTAGGACACCCAGCAATCTTCAGGATGAAGACATCAACCATTGAGTGAGCGGGGAAAGATGGGTACACACACTCTGTGCCCAAGGCCTGCCACAGACGGACAGCATGTAGGCAGAGAAGGCTTCCTGGCTGGAGTCGCAGTGGCAGGAAGAGTGTCTGAGTATCTTCACTGTCCATTGTAGTCTTTCATTTCATACTGCACTGACTTATGCCTTAAGATCTTATAAAGCAAAGAAGTCGGTATTAACTAAGCAACTTCTAAGAGTATGACTGGGGTTATATCACGGGTCATGCAGCTTCCTTGTGTGCTTACTGTGAATGGGGCCCGCTGCAAGCTCAGCCTAGCCTTGTCTATAGGAAGATCCTCAGCTGGGACACCCTGGGGGATGTTCATGCACAAAGACCCTAGACCTAGTGGCAGGGGGGAGGAGGGGATGCAGGACAACAGTGTGGGAAGCTGGGCCAGCAGCAACAGGAGGAGGGGTGGCCCACAACAACCCCCCTGGCCCCTGGGGCCAAGACCCAGCCTAAGGGGCCAAGGAAGCCAGCCAATAAGACAGTTGCTCACCAGGGACAACCCCACCCCCACCTCCCAGGACGGACAGGCAGGAGCCAAGGGGCATCCGGCAGGGCAGACACCAATCTAGACCCTGGGTCCTGAAGACATAAAAGTCAGTGCAGGTTACACCCACCACCAGCGGGCACTGCCCATGAGGAGGCCTCTTACTTCCACAGCTGCCCAAGACCAACAATGGAGACCTCCTCCCACCTCCCTATTTAAACAGTAGTCACCCTGGGGGAACAGCAGGGGCCCTCTGGGCGCCATATCCTCACAGCGTCTGTTTTCCTTTGTGTGGGAAGAGAGCAGGGGCGTCAAGCCTCCCATTTCTGTTGCCCTCCAGCCCCCACATCTTGCCCTGTGAGGACAGGAGAGGGACACCCTCTTCCCATCCATTTCTCTTTCGCTGGCTTCCTCCCCACCTCTCCCGCTTGCTTGCGGCTCCTAAAAGGATTAATTAGAAAGATGCGGCCAGGGGTTGGAGCGTCAGAAAACAATCGTCACTTTCCTATCTGACCTCTCTCACCAGCTGCAGAATTAACAAATTGAATGTCCTCCCCAGACAGGGGTGGCAAGATGCGGAGTTCAGCTGAGCCCCTGCGCTGAGCTCCGATTAAACAACTCCTGCTGATTAAATTCCTAACCGGCACTCCCGCCAGATGCTGTTAGGAAAGACTCCCATCCAAGAGGTTTTTAATTTTTTTTAAAACATGTGCCAATTATGTGCCTGCTATCAGCACGGCCCGGCGGCTGTCTGCAGGCTTATCCACGCGGCGCCTGGGTGGGGGCGGGGCTGGGTCAGGGCTCCGCAGCCACCAGCCGGCTGCCCCGGTCCCCGCCCACATTCTGAAGCTCAAGGTGACAATGTGGACTCGGTGACCTGCTGGAAGGGGGGCCCCCTCGCGAGGAAAGTATGCCTAGTGCCAGGGACAAGGCAAGCTGCTTTCTCCACAGGATGGGCTACAGCCCTGAGCCAAACAGGGCTCCATAATTGCCACCTCACGGTGGGGACATTCCGCACTCGGTCGCAGGATCCTTTAACATAGGTCCCAAAAGAAGCGTCCTCCCCCTCCAGCTCCAAGGCCTTCCTTAATTGGTGTGTTTCTCTATGGAGGCCTAGTGAAAAATCACTGAGTTCTTAGCAGTTCAACAGATGTCCGCTCACAGCTAAATACAGGCTCTGCATTATGAGACAGATGATTTTAATTTTATTTATTTATTTATTTATTCATTCATTTATTTATTTATATTTGAGACAGGGTCTTGCTTTGTAAACCAGCCTGACCTCAAACTTGAATTCTTCCTGCCTCAGTCTTCTAGATGCCGGTGTTGTAGAAGTGCACTGCTGCCCTGGGTTGATGCTCATCTTTTCTTTTTCTTTTCTTTCTTTTTGTTTTTGCAAAGATACTTAATATTCATTCTTTTAAAAGCATAAAAGAACATCAGAGACTAGACAGAACTTCACTAAACAAGATGATAGGCATTCAGCAGTGGTTGTTACGTCGCATATTGCTGTCCTCAAATTGTTCAGAGTACCAGATATAAGCATGTAGAGTGGGTCACAAAACAATTAGAAAGAAGAAAAAAGAAAGAAATGAAGCATTAACTGTTCCTTTTAAATAAACCAGCAGAAACCCGCAGTCCAATTATTCAAGCTCTTTTTTGCTCTTCCTTCCTTGCTCCTTTCCCTCACCCGTCGTTCCTTCCCTCTGAGCACTTTCTTTGCCTTTCATGGTACCTGTCCTACATTTCAGATTTTCTTTACATCAGGGAGACAATATGATGCTTACACTTGCGGTTCTGATTTATTTTACATCTAGTGCAGGTGACAAAAATGTCTGTGCAATGACAAACGCAGCACCGTGTTTTACTCTAAGCCCCCACCCCAGCCCCCAAGTGCACACACAGGCTTAAGGATGGCAACCGTGCCCACCGTCTGCATTCCATCCGCATTCCACCTGCCCATGCCTTTGGAATTGCCACCTTTATTAGACGCCTCTAATTCCTCTGCATAAGTGGCCATCTCATATCTCTGCTGAAGGTCACTCCTGTGTTGTGGTTTGTGCCTGGTGTACCCCCACAGCCACCCTAGTCACGTGCAGACTTCTAGAGTTTGTGGATAATTCTTGATCCAATGCTGGGATGCCGATGAGTGTACGTGTTGCCAGGATTACGAGTGCGAGTGCTACCGCACCCTGGGGCAGAGCGCCTGGAGGCAACCTCAGGAAGGAAAAGAGGCTTGGTCTTTACCTCTGCTCCTGCCTTTTTGTTTTTGCTGCATGAGCTGCTGCCCTCTGCCATGTGCCACCCTGCCCTGGAGTCAGCTAAATATGGACTGAAATCTCCACAAACTGTGAGTTGAATAAAGTTTTCCTTCCTTAATTCTGGATGTTGTCTATTTTGTCCCAACAATGAGAGAAAAGTAACCAAAACACTCATGTCAAGAGTGACTGCTTCCTGATCATCTCCTGGGATACAGGCTATCTTGGGGTTGGCTGATGAGCATTCTCCCTTGGCACCTCAACCTTGTTCCTGCTTTGTATCCACGGAAGTAAGAACTCCCAGTGCCACTGCTGTGCTGCAGGAAGTTGCAGGTGTTATGGAAGGATCCATGCCTGTTCGTGCCACAGAAGAATCTAGGGTTGAAGGAGCGCAGCACCTGGATTAAGGTATCTGGCAGGTGCTCATGTAGGGATAGAACAGACTTGACTCCATATGTGGTAGAACCAGGAACAAGGAGAGGGGATGCAAAGACCAAATCAGCTCAGTATAGGAAGCAACTATGGCAATCGGAGTGGTCCAGGAATGGGATCCATCCTCCCAGGAGGAGGTAGTGAGTTCTCAGTTACTGGAGACAGGACAAAGGACCACTTGCTGCTAAGTGTGACTGCATTAGACCTCTTTGTCAATTTTCCTTCCCTTTGAATTTTTATGTCTCCTTATCAGAAGCATGCAATGTCACTTAAAAAGGCTTCACATTAGCCTGTAAGGTGAGGGGTTGATAGGTTTTAGAGGGGACTCACTTAAGGATGGTTACCCCACTAAAGGATGAAGGAAGAGGTGGGCATGATGTGCATGCTAGCACACTCCAGAAGGATGACACACAAAAATTGCTAGTTCAAGCCCAACCCCAGCAATTTAAACTTAGTGAGACTCTGTCTCAAAATGAAACAAACAAAAGGGCTAGAGCGGTGTCTTATTGCTAAGGCCTTGGCTTCAATTTCTAGTATTATGGTTAAGAAAGACAGGGAGAGAGAAAATAACTGAAAGGACTTTGATTTTAAAGATACAACAGGCAGGGACAATTTAGTGTAGGAACACTATCTTCTGTTCCTTGGTAGCCAAAAACATAGTTAATGTAAATATCTTTAGAGCTGCATACATTTATAATGACTACTGAGTTGGGAGAAAAAGTTAAAAATAAAATTCAGTGTGTGAGTGAGACTGCCCTGGACCTGCCAGAAACTCATTCTGACAGACCATCCTGGGTCTGCCAGAAATTTATTAAACCCAGCAGCCAGGCTCAGCGTGTGAATGGAACTTCATCCATCGGACAAGCCCAGTGTGGAAAGCTGTGGCAGTTCTCCCTGCAGAGAGGCTGGAGACAAGACCAACCGAGCTGATCCAGGAGCAGAACATCTTGCCAGAGTGGCAAAGCAGGTTCATCACCAAGGGCTGCAGCAGAAAGAAGTGGAGCTCAGCAGCCAGGCCCAAGCCACACCCACCTGGATGAGTGTGAACTTGGTAGATCCAGATCCGGTGCTAAGGTAAGAATTCTACCAAAGCTCTACACCAAAGGTCAGAAGGCAGGGCTATACAAAATGACAAAGAAAAAGAGAAAAGTCCACTCTCAGGCCCTGAGCCCATCCAGAACAAATGCAGGAGACAATACCAGAGGAGAAATGGGAAATCACAAGCTTGGAATCTCTGAAATAATAGCATCCAAAGTAAAGAAACAACTGCAGAAAGGTATAGGGGAAGTCAGATCAGAAATAATTCCTGAAATAAGAAAAGAAATGATAACTATAATGAAAGAAGTACTAAGTGCTTCTAAAGAAGACACTGATAAAAAAGATAAAGGAGAATAGAAAAATGATGGAATCCTTGAATGACCAATATAGGAGAGAAATAAAATGTATGAAGCAGATTCAAAGTGCTGTACAGGAACTTAAAATCTCAATCACAAGCTGGCAAAACCATTTCAATGAAACTGAAAATAGATTTTCAGACCTTAAAGATATCATTGCAGCTAGTGAAAAGGTAAGAAAAGATCTCTTAAAAATTAAATTCAATAAAGTTTAAAATGTAGAAGCAAAGGCTTCTGATTTAACTTGGTGTTATAAACCTTGATATGTATCTCCAAAATCCAAATATCAAGCACATGAAAATGCAAACATAAAAGCAGGTGATCAGAAACAAACAAATAAACAAAAAAGCAAGCAAACAAACAAAAGCTAAGAGCAGACCATATGTTCAGTTCTGGGAGTACTGTTGTCAGTCCTTAAACAACAGGGAGGGGTTGACAAAGTAGTGTTGGAGCATGCACTGTATAACAACCTGGGCCCAAGAAGAATATCTTCGCTGCTTTTCCACTTGCTGAGACAAAATACCTGATACCAAGGGAAAGAGAAGGGAAGGCTTATTTGGCTCCTGGTTTGCAGAGGTTTCAGTCCATAGCTAGCTGGCTCACAGGCATGCAGGCACAGCAGAGAAGCAGTTCATGGTGGGCAGAAGGCAGCAAAGCAGTGAAGTAGTGAAGGAGCAGCAAGCAACAAGCAAGCGCCACCACCCTCTTTCTGTACCTTATATTTTATCCAGGAGGCCCACCTGGCATGCACATCTGAGGTGGGCCTTCCCATTATCCTCTTCTAGAACTATACTGAACTAGTCAGTGGACCTATTTAGTAACTACACACTTGACCCCAGCATCACACACTTAACCCCAGCATCATGCACACAAGATCGGGCCACCTTTAAAAGTCCACCTGTGATCACATGGGGGCTTAGGGTACATTTGGATCTGAGCCATAATAGAGAATGACTGGGACATGTTCCTCCTCATATCACTCTCCAAATCACAGGGCAAGGTCTACAAACACAAGCTCCCCCTTCCCCACATCTGCAGAGGCACCAGAGATACTGGAATCTCATGCTTTCCTTTATGCTGCAATCCTCCACCTGCCATGTGACTGCCTTCAGATCACCCTGGTCTGCATCCACTCCAAAGCGGAGGAGAGCCCAGACAGCTCACAGAACACTGGATCTAGTTTTTAAAAAGAAGCAGAAGAGGCTTGGGCACAGTTCTGGGTTACGAGTGTCATTTTTCATATTCTAAGGTGCACACAAAATGATAAAAACCAGCCTCTCAACCACACAGCACAATAGCTGGGCCAAGGAAAATCTAACTTCTATCCAGCAGCATTAATTAAGTCTACCAGGGTCCTACACCAATTAGCTGCACTTCACAATGACAGATTTTAGTACCAGAACATGTAATGATGGGACTGCTGGAAACGTAGGCTCATGTGGACTCTCTCATAGAAAAAAGAAGGAATGAATGAATGATGAATGAATGAATAAATAGAAAAGATCAATAAGGGGCCTAAAAAGATACTGAAACTATGGGAAAAGAAGCTTTTTATTAATTTTATGGTTAATGGTGCTAACCTATTATTTTGTTGGGAAAAGAACTGTGAAAGAAACATTCTTGCTGTCTGCAATAATGAGGAGGTAGACATGGCTTCCATGAAGCAAGACCAGACTTCCAAAGCAGAACGGGGTGGTGCAAAAGTGGTTAATTAAAAAAAAAAAAAAGAATGGGAAGAAATCCTAAAGGGCAGCAGTGAAATTAAATCTGGCTGAGAATGAAGAGGAAAGCAGCAGGCTTTACAACATATTACACCAATAACATGGAGGAAAAGCTTGAGAAAATTTTCCTCAACCTAGAGAAAAATGTTTCAAAAATTAAAATGGTTATAAGATACATACAAAGCTTTGAGGATATGCAGTAAATAAGAAAATTATTCTGGAGGAAGAAACTAAAGTCAAGTGCTCAACACGACTCATCTCCAAATTGGCATTTCCACTCCAAAATGAGAGACGCAAACGTCCAAATTAAAATATCAGATAATTAGTTTTGACAGAATATTTAAAATCATCACAACAAAAACATTTAATTTAGGGACAGTTTTAATTGACTTTAAAATTTATAGTCAGTGGAGTAATTTAGCAATTAATTAGAAGATTAACAATAAGGAACAATTTAATCATTTTAATATATACTCAAACATGTTTAATTAAATCCAATACTTTTAGCCTCCAAATCCAGCCAGATTTTTGTATTGCATATGTGCATTCTTTCTGCCAATTGTTTTAACTATAGTTCCTCTTGTGGAAATTAATTTTTTAGTATGCTTGATGTTTTATAATTAGTACTCTGTTTAGGCCCACCATCCACTGTCTGAGGAAATGTCCTGCCTCATCCCCAACCACCGTGACCTCTGCATTTCTCAGGAACTTGGTGATCTCTCTTGGGCTTCTTCTTGGCAATGCTATAGTTCAAAGTTTCCATTCACTTTGCCATCCAGACTCAGGGGATCTGCAGCTCCTTCTGGAAAATGGACTTGGGATTACAGGGTGACACTTACCTGGGACGTTCCTCATACTTTTGCTTCTCGTTCTCTAAGTCCCGTGCAAGAGCAGATGCAGATTTCCTTGCATAGAGTAATAGCTCTGATGGGGCAGCCAGTGGCCCAGATACACACTGATTTGTCACCAGCTGATGTTAGAGGAAGGGGAGACGGGAGAAGCCATTCCCTTGCATGAGGAGACTGGGCAGCAGAGCCAGAGAGGCAGATGAGAGTCCCAAAATTAGCCAGTGTCACTTCCTACTTGGATCAAGGTTGACTTTGTAACTGTTTTCTGTCCTCATAAGCTTATGTGGTGGGGTAGACAGCAAGGCACTGTAGTCGTAGCTGTATAAACATGGGACTTGGCAGGGGTTCATGTGGCCTCATTTCTCCCAGTGAACCTCAAGATTTATGGGGCATGGCTTGGACAGCTGAGGAACTGGATGGGCTTAACCCAAGTACCTCATCATTTTTGCATGCTTCTGTGCCTCTGCATGTGCTGTTTTACACCAAGGCCTTATAGTTCAGGCTATAAGGTAGATACCACCCCATGGCCCACTTGAAAGAGTACAAGCCATACTCTAAACTATAGGGCATCTTTTCCAGGGCAGAGGCAATGGCCTAGCTATGTCTGCATCTCTGGCTCAGTGTTGTGCTTGCTACACATGAAGTCTTAGTAATTATCAGTGTGTTGAATGATAAAGGAATATAGGATGCAGATCTCCACACCAAGCTGCAGAAACTCAGCTTGAGGAGATGGTAGTGTTTAGGCCCAGTGACGAATACTATTTTAGACATCCTCAGTCCCTAGTAGCTGACTAGGGCTTGGCTATTCTCTGAACAAAGTGTAGCAAAGGTAAGATCCCAGTGAGCATGACTGAGCCCTCCAGAGTCACTTGTGCCATGAGCTTGGGGAAACTGGAGCTTCCAGCACTACTGGTAAGGCCTTCATATTTGGCTGCACTACTTGCTACCAAGGGAAGCACTTCCTTCTTGGGAGCACTTGAGCAGGGCCAAATGCAAGCACAGCTTGAAAGAGCCTGGTGGAGGGGGTTGCAGACTGAAGGGCTTTCCTCAGCAGTGCATACTGGTGAGTTGTGACTGGCCAGTGGACTCCTAGAGAGGTGGTTGGATTGTGACAGCACAAAGATGCCCCACCAATGAGTTCACAGTGGAGCTGGACCTGCCTGAAGCGAATAAGTTGTGGACAAGTGATCTTGGAGACTATTTTTTGCCTGCTCTTCCCCTCTGCTTTCCAGCCGCCATGAACCAAGCACCTTTGCTTGGCCATGGCCTTCTGCCATGATGTTCCTTCCTTGAAGCCAGTTGCAAAATCAGGGCTCTATTCAGGTTAAGGATGTTGGGTTTTGTGTTCCAGGATGGGAATAATACATGTTAGGGCTTCTTAAACCCTTGGGTAATGAAAATGTCAATCCTATTCATATAACTAAAGTTGAATGTTATCACTTTTCTCTGCTATGCAGAGTCAACTAACCAAGAGAGATTAAAAATAAAAAGTATTCTGTTCCATTTCTTGGTCAGTGGTTGACTTAAGCAACTGAATAGAATATTCAATTCTGACTAAAGCAATACTGAAAATGTTATCCACTCCAATAGAGACTGGGGCCCCAAGAAATTAGGAGACAGACTCAAAGGTCTGAGGCTTTCACAGAGAAAGGTCTGAGGTCTGTAGTTTTGTCCCTAGACTGTTCCGTAATTATCTCCATTGTGGATCTGAGAACCCCATGTGGCCAGTGTAAAGCCATGGACATTTTCTTAATTAGACAAGAAGCCATGCCCTCTGTATCAGTCAGCTTTTTGGTTATTAGAACAGAATAACTGGTACTCACAAATATAGGGTGACATGGTACCTGAGGTCATTCCTCCGTGGCTACAAGGAAGGTGACGCAATCAAGCTTAACTGTCACAGTTTACATCTTATACCCTAGTGAATATATAAGCTAAAACCAAACATTTGGACTGTATTTATTTATTTACGTATGTATGTATGTATGCATGCATTTGGCACAGGATCTCACTATGTAGCTTGGACCTGTAGCGATTCTCTTGTCTCAGTCTCCCCGGCGCTGGGATGACAGGTGTACACCACCATGCCCAGCTTCAGCATGCCTAGCATTCTAGAACCTGCACAGCATGTGGTACTGGGGACCAAACCTGAATCCCTGCACCTGCCAGGCAGGTGCTTAGACCACTGAGCTATTTCCCCGGCTCCTAAACTGTATTTAGAGTAGCTGCTTATCACTGTCTTGATTGCCAGGGTCGAACGGATCATTTGGTTCTACAGAAAGCAGGTGACAGTTCAAATGTGGAGGCCACACCTTGCTGGGGACTTGTTTTGCAAATCGGCTTTCCCAGGGCACCTCAGACATGATGATTTTATTGAGTCCTCATCGCAGTCCTCTGCCTGCTGCTTAAATTTGCTCTCACCATAGAATGGCACCGGCCACATCCAAGAGCAAGTTTTGGAAAATAGCAGGGCCTTCTTCCTGTAGTGGGAAATATCACTCTTCTTTCCTCAAGAAGGTGTGACATTTCAGCTTTCCAAGGACCCAGAGGGTGCCCTAAAGGACAGCCACTTCACCAGGTCACCTCAAGACAGAGTTCTTAGCCACCCAGGAGCAACCCTGCAAAATTTCTCAGCCTTCCAACTTTGACCTGTCTGACAGTGCCATGAGACCAGCTTTCCCAGTTAGGTTTTAGCACTTCCACCTCTGGCTTCAGCAGCTGCACTGCAGGGTAAGAGATGTGAGACGCTAATAGTGTTACACCTGCACACCCTTAGAGTAATATGGGCCTCCTAGGAATGGTCAAGGGCATTCTGCTGAAGCTTCCCACTGAGGTGAGGTGGTGTTGACTTCTCTCTGTGTTTCCTTTCCTGTGCAAGGCCATCAAGCCATCTGATGGCACTGACAAGAGGGCTAAGCTCTTGGGAAGCTCAGAAAAGAATCAAGAGAAGTGGATTTCTACATTTATCGTTTTTAAAGTCTTTCAATTACCCTCATGTGCTAGACAAAAAAAAAAAAAAAAAAAAAAAAAAAAAAAAAAAAAGGATTGCTTCCAATGTGAAGTAGACAGAGTCTCTGTCCCTCTATGGAACACCAAAGTGGTAAGTTACAACGCTGTGGTATGGAAGACATGGCCAGTGATGCAAATAATTGTTCATTTCCCTCTATTGCAAACAATACTGTAGTTATTTCTATTCGATCTGCTCTGCCATGGTAGCTTAGTTAGGGCTGGTCTAAATCAGTCACTACAAGTCTGATACCCTTCTCTGGTGACTGGCCTAGAGGTGGCATGGAACCCAGAAATGGCTGTGACACTTTGGGGTACAGTTTGAGGACAACAACCAAACAGGGCATTTCTTCCTGATCAAAGGTACTATGAGAAGAAGAGCTTTTGTTTCCCATCCATTCTTCCTTCCCAGGATGGTACTGTGTAAGTATGTAATGCATCAAATTACAAAAGCCACCTTGTGACTCAGGGGTGAGCCATACATAGCAATCAGAGGTGTGGGTATCTGTCCCACCATGACAAACCTGAGCCACTGATCACCCAGCTCCTCATTAACAAGACAAATATCTTTGAGCCATGGTTAGAGTCATGGTTCTGTTGGATTTTTGGCTACCTAAAATCAAAACATTTCTAACTATTAAAAATGAGGAAATGGCTTTTGTTCCTGAGATTCTGAAATTTCTTGGGGAGCTATGGAAGGCTGGATGAGAAGAAGCGATGTTTGAAGGTCTTGAAGGCTGAGTGGAGGTCACCGGGCAGAGAGAGTGGAGAAAGGTAGTGCAGGCAGAGGCAGGGCTTCCCAGATCTGAGCACTCACTGTATTTGGGTAGGGAGGAAGCTCAGTAGTTAAAAGTGGAGGGAAGTTGGAAGATTGTTTTAAAAGACCTTCAAGAAGCTGGTAGCATAAGGAATGTAATGGGTCAACCTCAGCTCATGGAACAGGCCTGAGGTGAGTGATCATGTCATCCAGGAATAATTCTCCCTTGTGTGGTGGCTCAGGGACCAGGTCTCCTGATGCTACTGCATGTTATCTCCAAGGTGCAGCTCCTATGGGACTCTGGGGCCCTCAATGTGCCAGATTCCAGGAGAAGGCCTGAGAAGTGTGCGCTGGCCAGTGAAAACCCCACCCAGAACTGACACACTCAGTGCTTTGCTCCTTCTCGTCAGAGCCAGCTGGCTGCAGGGGCGGGGAAGGGTAGTTACCAGGCGCCCAGACACTGGTCAAACTGATCCGTGCTGCTGGGAGATGGGGGCCTCGTGTAGGCAGAGAGAGGTGGTGAGGAGCAGGAAGTGAGTGTGTCTTCATCAGAGACATTCACACAGATGCTGCGTGACCACTATTTAGATGCATTGCAAAGGGAGTCAGTGGCACAATAGTGGATGGAGTGAGATCCTGCCAAATCCAAGAACTCTGGATTCTGCTCTTCCTAAATCTCCATTGAGCAGCAGTGATGCGTCATGATTGGGTGGGCAGACTACCTTTGGAAGCCAGGGGACCCGCTAAGGGGAGGAGCCCAAATGAACTGGTGCCAGGGGGACAAAGATTTTAAGGGTCCCAGGTAGAGGAAGAATCACAGGATGTGGCATCTGATGGATCTAGGGGAGACAGATTGGGGAGAGTAGTAGAGCGGAGATGACGATCTCAAATCTTCCAGCTTGCAAGATGTTACCAAGTCCCTGACAGGGCCAAACAAGGTAAGGGGAATGTGTGGTTGAGGTGCCTGTGACATGGCCATCAGGTACCTGACAACACAAGGAAATGGCAAAAAGATCCAGGAGGAAAGTTTGGATATGAGAGTTGTCCAAATATACAAGATTTTAAAATAAGAATTCACAAGTATACCAGGAAAGAAGGATGAGGCGGGTAACCCTAGATTTGCAGATTCCTAAGGGTCACCAGTGGTGTGTGCATGTGTGCATATGTGTGTTTCTCCTTAGGTTCTCAGAAGACCTGGGAACTTCAAAAATGTGAAAAATCCGTGGTAGAAAGTAAATGCTCTACCAGAGAGCAGAGGGAGAACACACGCTGTGAAGCTGAAGGAGGGACATTCACTCCACAGACAACAAGAACTCAGGCGGTCATTGGATTGGACAAGGTGCAAGCCCGGCTTCCCCAAAAGCTGTCTCCCAGATAGGAAAAGGTACGATGCAGACTCCCAAGAACTGAGAAGCCAGTGGATGGTGAGTGCTAGGACAAGAGGAAATGGGGAAACCAGCCTTATTTTAGCTAATCGGACAGGAGTCAGAATGTGGAAAAGGAGGGGCCAGCAAGATAGCTCCAAGGTCTAAAGCGCCTACTTAGGCAAACTTAGGCAACTGCAGGGTCCGAGGTTCAATCCCCGGCACCACATGCTGTGCCACCCCCACCCCCAGGGCAGGCTGAGCTGGCCATGATATAAATAAAGTGTTTTTTAATTTTTTTTAAAGAAAAGAATTGTCTGTTCAGATTATTCACCTATAAAGAATATGAATGAGGAGAATCCAGAGGGGCTCTGGCTGATGGAGGCATCTGTAGTGGACTGTGGCTCCATTTAGGCTGGAAGCACATAGGAAAGAGCGAGAGCACATACATAGATAGGCACAGGGAAGAGAGGAGGAGGCCAGTCAGGAAGGTTCAAGGGAGGTGGTCTGACCACCTCTGCCAAGGCTGAGGTGTTGGAGGCAGGTTTGGGGGCTTATGGGGTGCAATTGGATAGGCTAGATAAGGACTGAATGTTTTCATGGGGCCAGAGCACGCAAGTCTGTCCCTCTGCATAGGGGTGGGGATACAGACTCCTCAGCCTCGCCACCAGAGAAGGCATGCATCCGTGCGTCCTGCAGCTGCCCAGCTGTGCCCCTGCGCGTTCAGCCTCTGGGGGATTAGTGCACAGCAGTGTGCTGTTCCTGATCAGGGCTGGACAAGGCCCAGTGGTCCCCCAAAGCACCAGCTGGCTGCTAACACTTGGTGGCTGTCCCTTTCCTGCCCCTCACTTGGAAGATGTTGCTTCAGCCCCACTTTGTGGGACCCCCCACACTGGCTTCTCCCTGCCTCTGCCAGTGATGTGATTATGCGAGACCTGCGCCTTTAAGGAGCGCCCCCTTCTTTGGCCCTTCCCCCTCCAATTACAGCACTAATTTCAGTAATGGAGCATTAATAGAGTAATGGGCGAGTGAAGCTGGCCTGAAGGAACTGTGGAGCTCAGCACAAATTGAGTAAATAAACCATATATTAGATTTCTAAACAATACTTTTAGTCTCGTCTCCAGGGAAAGAGAGTCGTCAAGGCTTACTTAAGTCGTCCCTGCCAAGTGGATGTAAAAGAAGCCTCCCCCAGAGCTGGCTGTCTGCAGGAGCAGGAAGCATCTCTCCCCAGCTCCATCCCAGATAGGAGAGGAGAGAGGACAGGGGCTCCCCCGCATCTCCCCGTTCCTCTTATTACCCAGGTTCTCCTGCTTTGACAGCTGAGGACGAGGGGAACTCTTCATGCACGTTTCCTTTCTGGAGACCCAGCGAGGGCGCACTCTGAGACCTATCCCAGGGAGTAGTGGCAAAGCAGACTGTGGGGTGAATGGGAACTGGGGGAAGTGCAGGAGCCAAAAAGAGAGCAACCTGGGGGAAAGAGGAGGACCAATAGCAGCTGGCTTTACCGTGGGGGGATGGGGGCAATGACTGCTGCACTGCTGCTGCTTGACAGTGTTTTATTTATTTTATTTTATTTTATTTTATTTTATTTTTGTCTTTTTGAGACAGGGTCTCGCTATGCAGTTGAGGCTGGTCCTGCGCTCACTTTTGTAGCCCAGGCTGGTCTCGAACTCGCACCAATCCTCCTGCCTCAGCCTCCCGAGTGCTGGGATTACAGGCGTGCGCCACCACGCCCGGCTTGACAGTGTTTTAAATGGGATCCCTCAAAAAGCCCTAGGCCCTGAAGAAGACAAAGAATCATGAGCTATACTAAGGACTGTTTCTGTTGCTTTAGTGAACAGTAGAAAGAAGTCCGAAGAGATGTTCTCTGCTCTATCATTTACTAGCTCCAGGACCTGTTCCAATAGAATAATACTCCTGAGCTCAAGTTTCCTTGCCTATAAAGTAGGAAGAGTGCTGTCATCCTGTGTGTCCCTCAGGGCCACTGTGAGAGATGGAGGAGAGAGCATCAGGTGGGAGGAGGTCTTGCCGAGCATGACATGGTGGGCGGTACTCTGCGCTTCGATCAGCTCCAGCCTCTGAGGGTAAAGAGTAGGTGATACTGCCCTGGGAGGTCTGCCCAGGAGTAGAAGTCCTGGAAGCATCTCAGCCTAGGGTGACAAAAGGCTGGCTCATTCGTGGCAGCCACAGTGGCAGCCCTGGAACTCAAACAGGATTTCAGCGAGCTTGCAAAGGCTGGTCCCTACTGAGGTGGGCTGAGTGCTCATGCTCACTGCTGCGGAAGGGTGGCACACAGGCCCAGGGAGTTCTGGCTGAGGCATTGTAGAGACCATCCAAGGGTTGCTCTGGGAAGCTTTTCACAGGTCCCGGATGCCCCCATATGTCCCGAAGGAAGTCCCTCCTAAGCCTCTGGCCCCTGTAAAGGGAGGTCAGGAGGGAAAGTACAATAAGAAGGAAGCGAAGGGTTTCTGCCTCTTTCTCAGTCCAGTGGATGAGAGCTTGGGTTCTGGATTCACAGTTGGATTTGAATCCTTGTCCCACAGATTCCTGGTTTTGTGACCCTATGTGGAGGATGTGATGCTTCTCTTAAAGGGCATGCTAAGGATTTGGTGACTGATGTGATATCTAACAGTTTTTATGCTGCTGCCCTCTGTCCCTGTCTCGTAGTTTTCACGTGTCCCCATCCTTAGCAGCTACATGAACAGAGACAGGAGAAAGGGCTAGGAGAAGGAAAAAGAGAAGGGCCAGACTTGTCTCAGATGTCACTCAGTGAGCTCATTCCTGGGGATGTCTGAATGCCTTAAAAGTAGACGTGGCAGCCGGAGAAAGAAAAGGGACTGGGAAAACCAGAGAGTAAAAGCATATAAAAATGGGGGAGAAGGCTGGGCTCAGAATTTTGCTGGCTCCCTGACTGCATGTTAGTCTTGCTGTGACCTTAGACAAATGCTCTCACCTTCCCAATTCTGTTTGTGCTCCAGTGGAATTAGACACTGAATCTTAGCAACAGGGCTTTAGGCTTAAAGAAGAAATGAATTAGTCCTGAATCTGATCAAGACCCAACATGAACCTCAGCAGACTTTGCCATGGGCGCTTGGACCTCCCCTGTGGATCTTGTCCCCTATAAGTCAGACTTCAGTAACCAGAGGGTGGATATCATATCAGTTGGTTGTCTATTCCAATAGCAAATACCTGAGTAACTCGTGCAAGTTTCATTGAGGCTCAGACTCTCAGCAGTCTTAGGCTGTGATTGGTTGGCTTTGCTGACTGGGCCTGGGGCATGGGTCAGGAAGCCAAAGTGAGGAACAGAAGACCCCAGGTCCTGCTATTCCAAGTTACACCTGAACATTCCCCAATCAGCCCCACCTCTTAACAGCATCACCGCCTCCCAGTAGTGATTTCAGCACAGGGCCTTTGGGGATTCCCAGCTCAAATCACAGCAGATACCAGACCATCTTCCTCATAGCACTGTTTTGTAGGGGATCCCAGCATACTGATATCTCAGAGATCCTCCAGGCACAAAATAATCAAAACTCCAGAAGACAATGCTTTGCTTCACATATTATGTTATGTTAGGTAAAAAGCTGAAGATTTTCATCCTTCGTTGTATTGCCAAATGATACAACTTGAAGGTATCAGTCACAATTAGATTGACTGGGGTCTATGACAATGTTTGAGACCGTGCAAATTCCATTAGAAAATCTATTCATAAATGCGCACACGCGCACTCACACACACACATACACACACACACACACACTCTCTCTCTCTCTCTCTCTCTCTCTCTCTCTCTCTAATAATATCTAAATGTGGATAAAGAATTTAACATACAAATAAATGAAACATATAGAACCTCAAAGAGCCATGACCAAAATAAAACTACAGCAAGATGTATAATAATCAAGATTCCAGAAATGCATCACTAGAACAAAATATTAAAAGCCATTAGAGAAAAGAAACAGATCATCTATAAAGGAAAGCTATCTTGGTTATTTTGTTTTGTATTGCTGAGGCAAAATTCCTGATGCCCAGAATTAAGGAAGGATAGGTTTATTTATTTATTTATTTATCTACTGATGACATAGAGTCTTAATGGGTTTGGACTCATAGTGATCTTCCTGTCTCAGCCTCCTTACAGGCATGCCCCACTACAGTTCAGGGGCTGGCATGGCATTGCAGTACCAAGGATTGAGTTTGGGACTTTGTGCTTGCCAGGCAGGCATATCTACCACTGAGATATTGCCACAGCCCTGGAATGTTTTATTTAACTCACAGTTTGTGGAAGTTTCAGTCCATATTTGGCTAACTCCCAGGCAGACTGGCACATGGCAGATGGCAATAGCTCACAGGGGCAGAAAACAACAAAAGCAACAACAACAAAGTGGAGATGACCATTATATTGTATGCAGGTACCTGCCCCTGGGTAAGTGTAGCACTCACACCTATATCCCCAGAATTGGACCATGAATCAATCACAAACTCTACAATCTGCCCTCATGACTGCTTGAGGCTTTGGAGGAACATCCAGACATAAACCATAACAAAATCCCATCAGAATCATGGCAGACTTCTCAATATAAACTCTCAGGTAAAAAAAGCTCAGAGTAAAGTTTTTTTTTTTTTTTTTTTTTTGTTGTTGTTGTTGTTGTTGTTGTTTTTCGGAGTAAAGTTTTTTAAATCTTGAAAGAAAACAACTTCCAGCCCAGACTGTTATTTCCCGAAAGACTCTCTTTCAAATTAATGGAGGAAGAAGGTACTTCCTTGACAAAGAGCAACTGAAGAAATCAACCATATGAGGAGTACTGAAAGACATTCTAGACAGAGATAAAAACAACCAAAATTCCAAGAACATCACCAGAAGGAAACCACTAGGCAGGGAAAGCAATTAAACACAGGGGAAAAGCAAGCAACCAACAATAGGAAAATATCACAACAAAGACAAGACAATACATATCAGCTATAACCATCAATGCAAATGGCCTCAATTCATCAATCAAAAGAAACAGATTGGCAGAATTGATCAAGAAACAAGATCTAACAATATGCTGTGTACAAGAAACACATTTAAATAAAAATGAAATTTGTAGAATGACAGTTAGAAGTTGGAAAACAATCCTCCATGCAACAGGAACCCAGAAAAAAGCAGAGGTAGCAATTCAGTTTGCAGACAATGTGAACTTCAAATCAAAAATAATCAAAAGAGATAAAGACAGTCAATACATATTTGTTAGGGGAAAACTTCAAGAGGAAGACAGAAGCATCATAAATATATATGCACCAAATATGGGAGCACCAAACTATATAAGAAATCATTAATAGACATGAAAAATCAAATAAACAATAACACAGTTGTAGTGGGAGACCTTAAAATCCCATTGTAAAAAAGGAGATAGATCAACTAGACACAAAAACATCAACAAATATCAGAACTCAACCAAAACTAACAAATGTTCACAGAGTATTCTACTCACCGTCATCAGAATACACATTCTTCTCAGCTGAACGTGGCATGTTTTCTAAAACAGAGCACATGGTAGCACACACAGCAAGCTTAAGTAAATACAAAGGAACTGACATTATCTCCTGCATATTATCTGACCATAGGGCACTGAAGTTGGATTTTTTTTTTTTTTTGTCTTTTGGAGACAGGGTCTCTCTATTCAGTTCAGGCTGGCCCTGAACTCACTTTTGTAGCCCAGGCTGGTCTAAAACTCACACCAATCCTCCTGCTTCAGCCTCCCAAGTATTGGGATTACAGGCATGCACCACCATGCCCAGCTCATGAAATTGGAAATTAAAGGCAAAAGAAATCATAAAAACTCCATAAACACACAGAAATTAAATAGCATATTTATAAACAACGAATTGATCACACGTATAATTAAAGAAGAAATTAAACAATATCTACAACTGAATAAGAATGCAGATACAACATACTGGAACTTATGGAACACAAAGCAGTCCTAAGAGGGAAAATTAGAGTGGTAAATTCCCACATGAGGAAAACAGAAGAAGTACAAATAAACAACCTAGTGCTGCACCTCAAGCTTCTAGATAAAGAAGAGCAAGACAAGCTCAAAGTCCATACAAGGGAGGAAATTGTGAAGATCAGAGCACAAATTAACAAATGGGGACTAAAAAAGCAATACAAAGAAGCAGTAGATAAAAGAGTTGGTTTTTTGAAAGAATAAATAAAATTAATAAACCCTTAGCTAACCTTATTGAAAAAGGAAAGAAATGACTCAAATTTGTGTACTGAGGATGCAACTGAGATATTGCCAGAATGTAGGAATGGTTCAAATGTGCAAATCAATAAATATAATACACCATATTAACAAAGCAAAGACAAAAATCTCATGATCTTCTCAGTAGAGGCAGAAAAAGCTATTGACAAAGTTTAATACTTACTCATGGGAAAAAAATGCAGAAAATTGGAATAGATGATCTTAACCTCAATCTAATAAAACTCATCTATGACAATCAAGAATAAATGGTGCTGGAGGTCTCTTGTTGCAGCAATGCGAGTGGGAACACCAAGAGCTCAAGCTCGGAGTGAGACACTTCCGACTGTTTTAAGAAAATGTCAGACAAACCAGACATGGGGGAAATCACCAGCTTGATAAGGCCAAGCTAAAGAAGATGGAAACACGGAGAAAAACACCAAAGAGACCACTAAACAGGAAAAGCAGAATAAAGGTGCTGGTAAAACTCGCTTTCCACATATTGAAAACTGAAACTAGATCTAGGTCTATCCCCACCCACTAAACTAAAAGTCAGCCTAACACAACACTGAGATTCCATTTCACTCCAGCTATCATTAAGAAATGAACCAATCACAAAAGGAGGGGCTGTGATTCTACCGTTCCCATAGCGTTGTCTTTTCCAGAATGTCACACAATGGGAACCACACCATAAGTGGTCTTCTCAGATAGGCATGCTTCACTTACTTGTGTGCACCTAAGATTCCTCCATGCTTTTTTATGGCTTGGATCTGGGCTCTTGAGTCCTTTGATTTTACCCTGTAGATCAGTGATTCTCAGCCTTTCTAATGCTGTGACCCCACAATACAGTTCTTCATGTTGTGGTGACCCCAAACCAAAAAACAATTTTGGTGGCTACTTCAAAACTGTAATTTTGCTACAGTGATGATTCAGAATGGCTTTAAGCGACCCCTGTGTTTTGGTTGTTCAACCCCCGCTGGGGTCATGACCCACAGGTTGAGAACTGCTGCCAGTGATGCTTGGTGTGGTAAGAACCTATAGAGCTGCTCTGTATGCTTCCTGAGGAAACATAAAACCAGCCTTCCCCTAGGAGTCCTGGTGATGTGTGCTGGATGATTGATCATTTTTTTTACACTATGTTCTGTAGTGTCAACTGAAAAACATGCGTAAACTATTAGTAACCCTAGAATTTTATTGGGTTTGTAAGGTGTTCTGTATCTGAGGTCTCCACAGGCATCTTGATATTCTGAGAGGTATTCTACACCTGGACCATGACAAGGGGCTTCTGGAGAGACCCACTCAACTCTGTTTCTTAGGTATCCCTCATCATCTGGGTCTCCTCTGAACACAGTATTACTCGCTAAGCTCTATCTATGTACCAGGACTTGATATGCATTATTTTTAAGGCTGGGGATGAAGTCCAGTGCTTTATAGATGAAGGAAAAACCTACAGTCTCATAGGAGAAGTTTCCACCATGATTGAGCCACCATCTCCCAGGTCTTTGGTATATGGTTGTTCTTTCTCCTTTTATTATCAGAACCTATCAATTTCTTGCAACATTGGGCTATAATACATATATTTTTATTATACTCATCTATTCATTATCTGCTAATATACCACTTCTTCTTCCCCCTTATTCCTTTCCTCCCAACCCTACTTTCATGTCATCCTGTTACATTCCACGTATTAGAGCAAGCATGTGATATTTGCCTTTCTGATTCCGGCTTACTTTGTGCATTGTGGCCATCTCTGATGGCTCTGTTGAGCTCTGGTGGTTCTGTGCCCATACAACAGTCCATTGGGTTGTCAGGTCTGCACCTGTGCAATGGCCCACCAGGTCACCACAGCAGCAAATCAGCCTGGCATGGAGATCCCAGAATCAATGACAAGCTGCTCCAAGACTGATTTCTGTCTTCTTTCCTTGGTTAACTGGGAACCTCCTCTTTTTAAATTTATTTATTTATTTATTTGGTATAGGGTCTCACTACACAGCTCAGATGGTATGGTCGGGGGGGCCAGCGTGGCGTGTGGCATTGGGGATCAGACTCTGGTCCTTGTGCTTAGCAGGTAGGCGCTTATCGTAGAGCTGTTTTGTGTGTATCTGCCGAGCTTTCCCCAGTCAGTGCCTATTAGGATGCTGTACCGACACTGCAAACTTCACCCCTAGCCCAGCCCAATAAATTCTTTGCCAGCCTGTTCTCCCTGCTTCCCCAGGGACCTTGCTTCTCTTTGGCAGCCTCCCACACTGAGAAATAAAAGGTTATTTTTCTCCTGTACCGCTTTCATGTCAGAGGAAGGAGCCTATATCTCCAATATCTACCCATTTTCCTCCAAATTAAGTACTTTCATTCTTTTTTATAAAGGAACAATAACCATTGTGTATGTCATCATTTGTGATAGCTGCTTTATGCATTCACCTGTTGCTGGGGCCCTCAGCTGGTTCCATATCGTGACTACTTGGAGTGGTGTTACAGTAAACACAGGTATGCAGGTGTCCTTATAGTACAGTCTGCATTTTAGTACAGTTTGATCTCCCAATGCCACCAGGAGACAAGACTCAGCATTAGTGTCCCCTCTTTATAGATGAAGGGGGCCAAGTTGAGAGATAAAGCATTCCCCAGGTCCAGAGCATGCGTGGGCAGTCAGTGCTGGAGTTCCAGCTAGGTAAAAGCATTTATAGCAACGCACCCTCTCAGCAGCAAAACTGGCTGGACTTTGCCAGCTGTGGCTATGCAGAGAGCTATTTCCACTTGTTAAGGAGATTTGAAATGGCAAATGTATACCTAAGACAGGGTGGCAACAGGGGTGGAGAGCCATCTCCGTGCGGCAAGTTGTCTCAGGAGTTCATTCCTAAGCCCTCTCAGTTGCAGGTTGTGCTATTTCTTTTGTCCAGAGTCCTTTTCAGCTTTGACCTCTAGCCAGTTTCAGACCTCTGATGGGAAAAAGGGCAAGACAAGGAGAAAGTAGCTGTGACCGAAGAGGGTGCACTAGGCTTGGCTTCACAGAAGGGTCCCCTGGGAATTAAACTGATGGCTGCTGTCCCAAAAGATGTGCCCACCCGGTGAAGAGGCAGGCTCTGCCTATGTGAATTCCTTAGTCTCTGAAGCTGGTACTTTTTCTTTAATGTCCCTTTGATGAGTTACAAGATCCTAATTAGGCAGCTCCTTAAATTAGTACCTGGGGCATGGACACATCAACACAGGTCTGATTTGCTAAGCACTGTAGACATTAACCAGTTGTTGGAAATCTATTGTGACATTTCTCAAGATTTGAGTGGAGATCTTAAGTCTACAGTGAGACCCCAGATGCCAGATTCTGCCCCTGCCAGTGTGTCCCCAAAGACTGATCTCAAATATTTCATGGCTAATAATACCTCCTGCAGGCCATTAGGGGATTAGACTATTGTTTGCCTAACACTCTGCACAGCCAGAGATATGTAAGTGTTAAGTGCTAGCTGCATGGCTCCGTGTTTCCTGTGGTTACTGCCCAGCCTTCAGGATTAATTTGGAGCCTATCTCTTTGGAGAGTCAACTATCCTTTGCAATCTTCATTCATAACTTCCTGCTAGTTTGGCTAGAGGCCAGGATGCTCCTTCTTTGTCTATTAGGCTGAAAAGGGGGGAAGGGGGAGAATGAGAGAGGAAGGAAGGGAATTAGAGATGTTTTATCTTTAGAGACATAGACCTCTGTGTAGGATAAGAATGACAAGATTGGCCCCATTGGCATCCTGCGTATCCTGCCAGGGGTTGCATGGTAGAAGAAGGACGTGACACGTTTGGGGAGAAGGACATTTTGGGCCCAGCCATTGCCCTCTGATGTGAGCACTGGGGCTAGCACCCAGGCACTGTTCCGATGTCAGCCCTTTGCTCATAACTTTAAATCTAGTATTTTACTTAAACTTCCCTATGGGAAAGTGTTCTTCAGGAGCAGCCATAATTATTATTTACACTTTACAGAAGATGATATTCAAGCCAGAGGGGTTGAATGTCAACCAGGCCGGACTCTCTCTGTGCTCCCCAAGAAGCTGATGTGTCTGAATTCTGAGTAATGCAGGTGGGAGGAGCACATCCAACCTCTCACCAGCTGCAGATGTGACAGTCCCATCCTGGAGCCCACTGGTGTACACAGGGACCCACACACAGACCCTGAGGCCCACTCAAGGGAGTGACTCAGCAGAATCCAGGAGAATAAAGCTATATGGATAGAATAAAGTTGCTCCTCCATTGGGAAAAGCCTGGATCTGCTGGAAGTTCTGTCTAATGTTTAATGCAGATATTCCTACATTCATTTCTAGTTTATTAAGGCACTTGTGGCAGTTAGGGTGGAGGGTTAATATGATGACTTGGGATCTGTAAGGGGACAGGTAGAACACTTCTGAGTATGTTTGGGTGGGTTATGGAGAGCTGATTTTGGGTTCTATGCCTGGCCCCTGATCCCTTTCTCCCTGGTAGCATGATGCTCCTGTCTTGGAGCCAGCAGACCATGGACTGAATCCTTTGCAGCTGTGAGCCATATGAAACCTCTCTTTAAAGTTGTGGGTGTCAGTATTGTGTCCCAGCCTTGGGAAAGCTGACTGAGGCAATAGGCCCACCTGGGCTGTCCACCATGCTACACATAGAGGGCCTTGCTTCCTTTGATGTCACTAGCTATTGTTTTAGCTTGGGTTCCTGCCAACCTTGGTGACAACACTTCTATTAAGCCAGGCTCTATGCCTGATTTGAGGAGAGGAGGCAATAGTTCCCACTTTTGATGTGAGCCAGACTAGGGCTGAGTCCAGCATGGTATGGTGCTTAAGGGCAAAGGTGGCCTGGGCAGAATCGCTCAGTTCCACCCCAGCTCTGCCAAGTGTTTTAACCTCCCTGAAGCTAGGTGTTCTTGTACATTTATAATGGAGAAATAATAGGGCCTAGTTAACTGGGAACCACAAAGACTATGAACACTTGACCCAGTGTCCGGTGTGTTGTAAGGCCCAATAAATACCAGCTTTTGGCATTGTTTTAATCTTTTGGGCTTATCTTCTTCTTTATCTTTTTAAATTTTTTAGTGCTGAGAATTGGATCCAGGGTCTTTGCATTAACCTACACCTTTAGCCTTTATTTATTTATTTAAAGTTTTTTGAGTCAGGGTCTCACTAAGTTGCTCAGTTTGATCCTCATGCCTCAGCCTCCCAGACATGTACCACAGACAGACAGGGTTTCTTGGTTTAGTGTCTCTGGTCCCTAAATCTGTGTTTTGATGATGAATGCCTGTTGGTTTATGTCTAGTTGTCCCCTCAAAACCACATGTAGTCATTGGGCGGGGACTTCTATAGATTGAGACTTGACTCATGAGTCACTAGGATTGTGTGTTTTAGTATTGATCTAGAGTTTGAGATTTGATCCATGATCCCTGGGATTATGTGTTTTAAGTGCTTCTGGGATTATGGGTATAGCCTAAGGCTCTTAGGCTGAGGCAGAGAGCCTGAATGTAATATAAAGAGAGACAGAGGGACAGGCTCAAGCTGTTGCTCTGCTGCCCTGATTGGTTGGCTGCGTCTGTCACCATATTGTTGCTGTTCTGCCACCGTGAACTGCTGCTCTCTGCCCTGTTCCACTCAGCCTTGGGTCAGCTGAATATGGACTGAAACCTTCAGTAACTGTGAGCTAAATAAACCTTTCCTTCCTTCATTTTGAGTGTTGGGTATTTGTCCCAGCAACGAGTAAAAAGTAACTAAGACAACACCTGAGAGGATGACCTCAGTTTTAAGCTGGGTGCAGGTTATGAGCCATCACAGTGTCCCTCGCCATCTGGCTAGCTGGTCCATGTCATGGTATGGCCGACCTTGGCACTGCTGCTCCCAGGCCTCGGTTGCTCTTGTGTTCCACCCCCTGCCAGTCTTTGACAGGCACCACAGTTATCCCCACCTTAAGTAATGTCTTTGAAGTTTTCTTCAGCGTTGGTGATATGTTTTCATGTCAGCTAGAATCTTTGCTATTTTGTGGATTTTACCTTTTATTATAAGCAGCTGTTATGGTTTGCATCTAAGTGTCTCCCTAAAGCCTCATGCAGTTGTTGGAGTGGGCTTCTAGAGTTGGTGATTAATTCGTAATCCAATGCAGGGATTATGAGTGTGAATGTTGCACCCTCTGGTAGCCTGAAAGCAATATAAGGGAGGGAGAGAGGCTTGCTCTCTGCTGTTGCTCCTCCAGTTTTGCTCTTGCTGCTTTGCTGTTTTCTGCCACCATGAACAGTTCCTCTCCACCATATGCCACTCTGCCTTGGAGCCAGCTGATTACAGACTGAAACCTCCACAAATTCAGAGCTAAATAAACCTTTCCTTCCTTAATTTTGGGTCCCAGTAATGACAGAAAAGTAACTGAAATAGCAGCTAAGTTAGGTAGATATTAATACATAGCCATAGAGGAACTGGGCCCTCAAGGACCTCAGCAGAAAAATAAAGACATTAGAATTTGGACAAAGGCAACTTAGGTCTCAGGGTGGAGAAGTGGTCACAAGGCCTACCTGCTTCTATAGGGATAAACAGCAATTTCAGGCTATAGTGAAATTAGCACCGCTTGGTCCAGTGGGCCCAGATAGTCATCAGAACCATAGATGGGTGACCAGAACGTTTGAACTCATGCTCCAGCCCTTCTTAAAAACACTTTTGTTCTTCCTACTCACCCTTGGAATGTGACTCGCTTCCATGCTGTATCAATATTAGCTAAGCCACCACATTTGTAATGCTATAGGTGGTGCATAGTTTATTCTGTGTTGTACTCACATTGTGATGAGGCTATATGAATTACCCCTGACAAAGGTTTTCAGTGGCCACCCAATCGTGACCCTCCTGGGAATCCAGGAACTGTTCTCTTTCTCCTTATGCCTAATAAAACTGTCCTGACTTCCTCCTTTGGTTCATGACTTCATTCTTGATGTCATGAGACCACAAATTCGGCACACTTGACATCTACAAGGTCAGGAGCTCTATTTCTCTTTGTCACTCTCATAACAGGTGGGTCCCTTTTCTTTACCTCGACAGCAGGAGCCCTGGGTACAGGGCCTACTTCCTGCTTGGATTCCGTCTCAAGTCAGTGCTGTACAGCTCTGTGCAGATGGCTCTGTGGAGCTGACCCCTGTGGGCCATAATGCGTGGCCTCCTCTGCTGTCCTCTCCAGCTCAGAGTACTCACGCCTGTCCTTTGTTGGCTCTTCCCCCTACCTGGGTTGTCTGCTTTCCCACACAGCTTTATTTTCTAAGTTTTCAACCCATATCTCAGGACTTTGTTCCTACTGCAGTCTTCATCCTGTGCATATGATCTTTCCCCTTGAATGAAGGAATCACTGTTGCCTATCAAAAGCTGGCACTTGCTGTGCAATTCTCATATTTGTGCTCTTTGATAAATCTAGCACCTCCCCAACACTGTGCTAAATGCTTTTTTAAACATATAATCTTTGAGTCCTTACCAAAATCTTGAGAGTAGGTGTTATCAATTTTCCCATTATGTATATGCAACAGTTGAGGTGATATTCAAGAAACTTAAATGACATGTGAAAAGGCAAGCCCCTGTCGGGACAGAATAGGTGCCAACCATTTATGTCATGTGCAGTCTGTGCCAGACCACATTAACAAGTCTCACAGTTCTACAGGAGTATGTGGATAGACGTCTGACCCAAGGAGATGCATGGGTTGTCGGTAAGCACGTGAAAGTGTGTTCGTTGTCACTGACAGAACACAGTAGCCTAGCATTCGCTCCCACCAGCATGGCTGTAGTACAAAAGACAAGAAATTATAGGTAAGTTGGTGAGGGTGTGGAGACCATGGATTGCTGGCGGGAATGCTAAATGAGACCGTTGTTTTGGGAGTTTGTCCATTCCCTTAAAAACTAGAGAGCTTGTAGCTCAACATGTTAATGTTAAGCCTCCACCCAAGAGAAATGAAAACATTTGTCCACATGGAAGATTATCCGTTCATGATCACAGAAGCATTATTCATGAGAGGACCAAACTCAAACTGTTTAAATAACCATCATGGTAAATAAAGACAAGGTAGTGAAGCCGGGGGTGGAGGCACAGAGCTGCAGTCCCAGCACTCTGGGAGGCTGAGGAGGGAGGACTGCAGCTCTGAGCCCAACCCAGGCAACTTAGTAAAACTGTCCAGCACTTTGGAAAATAAAACAAAAAATAAAAAGAGTTGGGGATATAGCCCTGGGCAAGTGCACTGAGCACAACTCACACTATTAAAAAAAAAAAAAGATGGAGAAGTAGAAACAGGAGGAGGAGGGAAAAAATAAAAGAAGGGGCATTGTGTGCCCATGTTGCAATACAGTTCAGTCTTCAGAAGGCATAAACGCAAGCTGATACATGCTATGATACAGATTAGCCAAAATGTCTTGTTAAGTAAAAGAAGCCAGATACAGATGAGCATGAACTGTGTGTCTCTATTCCTGTGACATTCCTGGAAACAGGAAGCAGGTCCATGCTTCCAGGAGCTGAAATGAGAAGAGCATTCTGCAGGTGGTTACGGTGGGACTTACAGGGTGGCTGAACCTCCTTCAGACTGGACCAAGGTGCTGTTTGTATAGCGCTGTATGTTTCCTAAGAAGAACTAACCATGTACTTACAGTGGGTGGATTTCCCAGCATGCTGTGTAGTGATGCTAATGTTATATTTATAGTGATGTGCAAATCACTTATCCAGAGCCATTCATTTACTCAGCACAATAGGACTTGGGCCCAGTCTTTATTCAGGGCTCTTTCTCTTGGCCTTTGCCCTTTGCTTCCTGTGCATGGCCATCTCACCATGGTGAGATCTTGCATGATGGGGAGAGCTCTGTGACATCTTTGGGATGTCCCCACAGTGCTGTCAACAGATTGATGGGAGCCAATAGCAGTATCCTCAATGCCAAAAGGTCCTCCCAATGCCACCCCAGGGTCAAGACAGAGGGTAGAGGGCCCATCAAAAGCAGCCGCTGCAGGAACAAGGTAGTGACAGGGCTGGCAGGGGACCAGTGACAAAGAGCTGTGCTAGTGGACACTGTCCAGCAGGCTGCTAGGGAATCGCAGAAGGTGGGGGAGGACAGGGCTGAAGAATTTGCTGAATGTGTTACCCTTGATAGCAGGAGTGAGGCCTGGTGACCTTCCCAGGATTCACTAGGGATCAGAGAAATTGAAATCCAGACAGGGAAGCAGAGATGTATATTCAAAGAGCTGGAGTCGGTTCACACACATTTCATCCACTCAAGAGAGGTAAGCACTTTGTTGGATACCATGTCAAATTATTT
The DNA here is from genome assembly GCA_004027025.1 of Myocastor coypus. Taxonomy (NCBI): domain Eukaryota; kingdom Metazoa; phylum Chordata; class Mammalia; order Rodentia; family Myocastoridae; genus Myocastor; species Myocastor coypus. The sequence continues at coordinate 5,270 of PVJA010007123.1, read as the reverse complement.
TTCCACCATTTAAGAGGTGTTAAGAACCTGGATCTGGTGGTACAGACTGTAATCCTAGCCCTTGGGAGTGAGGCTTAGACAGGAAGATCAAGAGTTCAAGACCAGCCTGGATTGTATAGATTATTCAATGAAACCCTATCTCAAAAATAAATAAATAAATAAATGTATGTGTTAGGAAAATTTGGCTATGGGCAAAAGAGACACAGGTAAGCTGGATATTTTTGTCTGGTATACTCTACAGGGTATATGCTTGGACTGGCTATCTTTTTGTTGTCGGTGGTGGTGGCAATAGGGATAGACCCAGTGCCTCCACATGGAGCTACATGTCATTTTGTGTTTTCATATTTTATTTGAAGACAGGGTCTCACTGACTCACTAAATTACCCAGACTGAGCTCAAACTTGTGATACTTCTGCCTTGGTCTCCTGGAGTCCTGGGATTACAAACGTGAGCCATTCTACTGGGCTTCCATTGTCTTTCTGTTTATCAAGCTGCTTTATATCCATTGGGATAGACTTTAACTTATGGAAAATTTGACAATAATGCATAGAATTTTTCGCCACAGTAAGACAAGTAGATTCTCTCCAGTAGGTGCAGAATGCATAAGCCTAGGCCATTACATCTTATTGCCCTTTCAGATATGAGACAGTTTTGCATTGAGTAGCAAGTTTATTTCATCATTTTTGACCTCCTCTCTATATCTCCTTTTCTTCAAATTCTTCTTTGAACCAGCCAGCATTTTACAAATGTTCATATCAAGCAAATCAGGCTCCATCTTGACCCATTTTCCATTTCTATTTGCACGGGTTCAGTGCCTTTAACCTTCTGACCAGTGGATGCTAACACGCATATGCACCACTCAGGTTCACTGTGACAGAGACTGGAACTTCCTCATTAAAAACTGTAGATTGGCATCTGGCCAGACAACTGAAGAGGTTCCCCCATTCTAGGCTCCCCCTCAGTCTGCCCACAGAGCCCTGTCTCCAGGAGGGGAAAGGGTCACTAGCCTTTGGTCAGGTTGGGATGTCATCGCTATAGTCTCATGATACTCCCAATGCTGGCTTTGCCGAGACATCTGCAGTGGGCACAGCTGCCTACTATGGTAAGAGTTCAAGTGGGCATGACAGATGGGACAGAGCGATGGAGGACCAGAGATCAGGAAGTTTGACCTAATAGGCTAGGAAGCAAGGGTAGGGCCAGACTGCATGCCTGGGCTGGAGGTCTTGGTAGCCTTTCTGGGCCAACTTCACCCTCCTTCAAATCAAACTACTCGAAAGAAGTGGAGAAACCAATAGTGGTCACTTGAAAACCATCTTCTAATGAACCTCATCGTTTTATTAGTGTATGTTCACAATCCATCATTTTGGGGGACTGGCACATGGAGATAACATAACTTGATAATTTTCAAACTTTTGTTCCCTGCTCTACCTCCCTAGCTCCTGCTCACGGGCATCACATGGGCCATTTTGTTTCCTGTCATCTCTAATTTGCTTTACTCTTTCATTTGGTTGTGTTCTAGGTTTGTTATTTAAGAAAATGATATTTGACTTACCATGCCTAACTCATTTCAGTGAGTATCATGGCCTTGAGTTCTGTCTGTTTTCCTGCAGGTGATACAATTTCCTTCTCTCTGGCTGAATGGTGTTCCATTGTGCCTGTCAAGACCAATAATGGGTAAGTGATTAACTAATCAAAGGTGCTAATCCTAGGTAAGGAAACTTGTTAAGCTGAGTCAAAACCACTGTAAGCGATACTGTAATTCTGGCACAAGAAATTAATATGCACATTTTAGTTCTTGTATGCAAACTAGCGCTACAGCCTCTGTTTTCCCTTTTATCATGAAAATGAAGTCTCAGAGAAAGAATGACTTTAATGTACTTTTAAAAAGGAACTTCTGGGGCCCGGAGGGATGGCTCAGTGGTCTAAAGCACCTGCTTGGGGAAGCTTGGGGGGCTTCAGGGACCGCAGTTCGATCCCCGGCACCACATGCTGCACCAGCCCTGCCCTCGGGGTGGGTTGAGTCAGCCATAAAAATGAGTGAATAAACAAAGGTTGTGAAACAAGAAAAAAATAAAATAAATTCTTAAAAATAAATAAATAAATAAATAAAAAGGAGCTTCTGTCTTGCATAGGAGGTTAGCTGAACAGTAGCAACAGCTCCAGCATGCTTGCAAAGTAGTGACATAATGTCACTTGGAGTTAGTTGGCTTACACATTGCTCCAAAGAGGAGCAGGGATAGGTAATATATACACTTGGAGACAGCCATGAATCTTGGAAGTGGTAAGGTTTCAGTGTTCGTAATATGCTGTATCATAATTTAGAAGAAACATTAAGCATATGTATGGCAGAAAAACTAACACAGTGACAAGAATAGGAACACTAATTTCATTGACTACTAATGACTTTTAAATGACACAAAAGATAAAAAAGCATATATATAGTTCACAGAATGAGTATTTTATGAAAGACACACTTAAAGCAATGTAGAAAGTTCAAAAATAAATTTTTAAAGGGGACAGGCACACATACATGCTTGACATTTCTAGTAGAGGAGTGCTACCCTCCTGTACTGTCGTATTCATCCTCTTCCATTCAGGCCACAGCTTCTGGAGGGACACTCGTGGAGCACTGAGGGAGGAAAGGGGCACAGGCCTGGCCAGCCAAATCAGCTGAATCAATGCTGATGCTCAGTGGGGTGACAGATGTTGCAGCCAGGTCCCCCTCATATCCAAAAATATATATATTAATAATACATGCTAAAAGAAGGATGTCGGCAATACCGGCAGCCAGGTCGCCCGCACATCCACACACACACACACACACACATATATATATATATATATATACATCCACATATATATGTGTATATATATATATATATATATTATGCTAAAAGAAGGATATCAACAACACTGTTACCAGAGCAGGAAAAGTCAAGGACAAAGTGGCAGAAATAGTTACTTCTTGCAACATTTAAAAAGGGAAACTGGCAGGCAACCTCAGTCAGGCTCAGGGGATGGCAGTTTGATCTCTAGCACTACATGCTGTACCAGACCCACCCTTAACACAAGCTGAGCCAGCCAAAAGAAAAAAAGTATAAATAAAAATTAAAATTAAATAAAAAGAATGGATAACAGCCAGATATAGTGATATATTCCTGTACTCCTAGCACTCTGGAAGGCTGAGGCAGGGAATTTGAGCCCAGGCTGACAAATGTAATAAGATACTAACTCAAATAGTGAGCAAACATCGGAGCATCTACGTAGAAAGTATTAGAGATACAAGGAAGAGCTACAGCTTTTAATTATAGTAAGATGCAAAGCCAGGTGTGGTGGTGCATCAGAAGCCTCAGCACTGGACAGGCTGAGGCAGAAGGCTCACTGCTCGTTTGGGGCCAGTATGGGCTCCATAATATATTCATGGAAGCCTGAACTTGGCATAGTTATATCCTGTGCCAAACAAATAGACAGGCAGACAAGATTTCAATATGCTTAACTAAATTATGACTAGATCAAGAGGACAAAAATAAATAAAGCTATAGGAAATTTCAGTAGTAGGATTTTTGCTATTTTGCTTAATAGTTCCATATGGAAAATTATAAGAACACAGAAAATATTCATTCCAATCACAAAGGCATACCTAACACCAATTTATCATTTATTAAGACACTAAAGAAGCTCAAGACACTCTTTCCAATGAATGAAAGTTTTATGGTCTATGTCTATAATTCACTAAGACTAGAAGTAAAAACAAGTATTTACAAAAGTAAGCAAATCAGTTTAAACTTCCGAATACACTTTCATGAAGGGAGGATGAAGAAAAGTACAAATCATAATTACAGGCTGTTTTCCCACTCCACGCTCCACTGCATTTTGCTAGCGTCATGGCGAGTTGCCTCATTCTTCCCATTATCTGCAGCCTCCCCTGTGCCTGCAGGAGCAGCACGCCCAGCCCTTTCCTATGTGACCATGTCACTGTTTTGGCCACTGTAAAGTCTTCGCCTGCAAGTGGACGCTTGGTCCTGATGCGCCGCTGCCCCAGGGCTGCTGGACCCAGCTCTGAGGGTGTCGGCTCAGCCTCACAGGACCTCAGAGGGCAGAGGACGATCCTCAGAACTGCAGCCCATGCAAAGGATGTGTGGAGGGGAAGAAAGAAAGAAAAAAGAGCTATAATTGCGGGATGCAAGCTGGATTCGGGGATGACTTACTCCTATAAAAAGAAGATGAATACATCTGCATGCAGCAAAAAAAAAAAAAAAATCCTAGTCTTGAGTCTGTTTATTACTACAAGAAAAGTAAAAATGTCAAAAATAAGCTAAGCATTTAGCTCAGTCCAGACAGACATTAAGAAAAGGAGAAGAAAGGTGCCCAAAGTGTAAAGCAAGATTAATCGGAAAAGTGGAGACATGACAGCAAATCCAAACTCCTTTCTTTGAAAAGAGCTGAGGGTGCTGGGCGTTTCCTTGTGGAGACTAATCAAAATAAAAAGAAGGTGAGAAAACCGCAAAGAAACAAACTAATAAACAAAAAACAATACGAAACATGCATAATGAGAATTTAGGAAAAGATATAAAACAATTTATGGAAAATTTTAAGAAAATGCAATGTACAACTGTATGTCCATGCATTGACAAATACTGATTAAGTCAAAGATTTAAAAGCTAGAAACTCAGAGTCAAGTTTTATAAAAGAAGTTGAGGTTCTGAGTGGAGAGAATGAAAGGTATAGAAAAGGTAGAAAATATTGTTTAAGTTCTGCCACGAAAGGCACTGGATACAGAGTTTGCTGGCAAATTCTTTCACATTAGTAAAAAATCTCACAGTTTCTGTGTTTTAAAAATTATCTTAGAGAAAAAAAAAGACAGAAATGGAAATCTTCATAATTTTTCTTGAAGAATTAGCGTAGTGTTTATACTAACCTGGCATAATAGTAAAAGGTGAGATAATAGACAAAAAAAAAAAAAAATCAAAACTAGGCAAGTAGAATAACCCTACATGAAATATTAGTAAATCAAAGCCAGAGCTACATTAAAAAATAATGTACTATGAGACTGGGTGCGGTGGTGGCGCACACCTATTAGCCCAGAGATTGGGAGGCTGAAAACAGGAGAATCACTACTAGTCTGATGTACCTAGTAAGACCTTATAGATCCTGTACTAAATACATAAAATAACAACAACAACAACAATAATAATGATAATAATAATATACTATGACCAAATGAGTTTACTCTAGAAAGACAAGAATGATTTATGAGCCGGGCGTGGTGG
>PVJA010007122.1:0-69999 GCA_004027025.1 Myocastor coypus | reverse complement strand
TTCTTCTTCTTCTTCTTCTTCTTCTTCTTCTTCTTCTTCTTCTTCTTCTTCTTCTTCTTCTTCTTCTTCTTCTTCTTCTTCTTCTTCTTCTTCTTCTTCTTCTTCTTCTTCTTCTTCTTCTTCTTCTTCTTCTTCTTCTTCTTCTTCTTCTTCTTCTTCTTCTTCTTCTTCTTCTTCTTCTTCTTCCCAGAAAATTGGCAATGTTATTTTTACTTTTTAAAAAAAATTTTTTTGCAGTTTCATTTTATGGTTTCATTATAGGGTGTTATAGGGTGTTAATATTCAGGACACTTTGGAACACCTTAAACTTCTAATCAGGCTTTTGGTAACTGGTTTTTGACAGTGTTCCTTGAATATTTTTCACATACCAGCTTTCAGCCAAAAGTACTACTCAGTAACTGCTTAAGAGATGTTAATTTGATTAAATTTGATTAAATAGTTCATCTTTAATAACCTGTGTTGAGCCGGGCATGGTGGCACATGACTGTAATCCCAGCACTCGGGCGGCTGAGGCAGGAGGGTTGGTGCAAGTTCGAGACCAGCCTGGGCTACAAAAGTGAGCTCAAGGCCAGCCTGAACTGCATAGCGAGGCCCTATCTCAAAAAGACCAAAAAAAAAAAAAAAACCTGTGTTATGGTTTACGTTTAGTTGTCCCCCCAAAGCCTCATGCAATCATGGGGCAGGGACTTTTAGAGTTTGAGACATGACTCATGATCCACTGGGATTATATATTTTAGTACTGATGGGATTATGGGTGTGGTCTAAGGAGGATAGGCTGAGGCAGAGAGAGCCTGAATGTAACATAAAGAGAGACAGACTCTCTCTCTATTGCTCTCTGCTGCCCTGATTAGTCAGTTGCCTCCGTCACCATTTCGTTGCTGTTCCGCCACCATGAACTGCTGCTCTCTGTTATATGCCAGTCTGCCTTGGAGCCGCCCGAGTATGAACTGAAATCTCCAGTAACTGTGAGCTAAATAAACCTTTCCTTCCTTCATTTTGAGTGTTGGGTATTTGTCCCAGAAACAAGTAAGAAGTAACTAAGACAACCTGATACGTCAATCCATTGAATGGCTTCTATGGTAGTTTTACAGCTATCTCCTGTAGCGTTGGCAAGTTTGCCTTCTAACTTTCAGTCATGTGTTCCTAAACCCAACATGAAACTTCCTCGGCCCAAATGGGCTTCTGACTATTCCAGCTTTTCAGGCAAATCTAACACTTGATCAGTGGTGTAGTCTGCATTAGTGAGCAAGCTAGAGGAGCTCAGTAGATTTACCAAGTATTTATTCCATAATAGTTCAAGCAATAAAGATGATTTGAAATATGAGACGTCTAAGGCATAATACTGTTTACAATGTACACCAAAATCTTCTATTTTATCTAGTGGGATACTCTGATATTCAGAAGGTCCTTCACCAGGAGGTTTGCAGCCTTTGGGTATGTCTTAAAGGCCCCAAGACTCACTTTCCCTGCAGATATTGTTCTTGTGGGATCAATCACAGCTGCTACAAAAGGTTCCTGGAACTGCTGGTTCAACATCTGCGGGCTGACATCAATCCCAGAAAGCCAACGGCCACAGCCAGGGTGGCTGTGACACCAGCCACCTGCGCTCTCAAGCAGGCCAGCCCGCTTGGCACCTTCTGTGTATGCGGTCATGTACTCATACGTAGCAGCTTGAGCATCTACTCGGGCTTTGGTGCCCTCTCAGGCAGAGCAAAACTGTCCGTACTGACCATGGTTTTTCCCTCCACCGTTCCACACATCAAACCCAACCCTTCAGGCTGCCTCCTGATCAGGCCTGCAGCACCATTTCAACAGAGCTGGAGCTGAGATTTTTTACAGTACTTAAAGTAATGGTGATGCTTAGTCCAGGGCGTTGCTGCCAAGATCTCTTGCTGCTGTTTTTTGTCATATTTGTAGATTTCATCAGTACTTTGGGCTTCCTGCATGTTGTTAGCCAATTCCCAGTTTTCTGAGCTATATCACTCCTGGACACCACCATCAATGAGGAATTGGAGAAATTATTACCTCTACCACCAAAACCCGACTTTACTTGGCTAGGTCTCAGGGTGTGGGCCTCAGACCTTCCTCACTAGTGGTACAAACTCTACTAGACTCTCGACGCAGCCAGGACACCTAGCAATGTTATTTTTAATATAGATATAGTATAGAATGTTTAATTACAGCAAGACAGTGAATCCAGTCAAATAAAATTAAATTTTTGAATGCCCTAAATATAAAATTATTGAATGAATGTCTTAAAAGAAAATATAATATAATTAAACCATTAAATTGCAACCCCATACACTATAGGATTTATGATTTATCAATCACATGCTCCATTATTTTGTCAAAGGGATTTTTTTTTTTATGGCTGGCTCAGGCTGCCCTGGGGGTGGGGATGGCACAGTATGTGATGCTGGGGATCAAACCTCAGTCCCTGCAGTTGCCTAAGCCCAAGAAGGCATTTTAGAGTGCTGAGCCATCTTGCCAGCCCTCAAAGGGTGAAATTTTTAAGAATTTATAAACCAAAAATAGCAAAGACTTTATAGATATCTATCTTAGTTACTCTACTCTTATTGTTGGGCCAAAATACCCAGGACCCCCAAAATGAAGGAAAGAGATGTTTATTTAGCTCACAGTTAGTGGAGGTTTCAGTCCATACTTGGCTGGCTCTAGAGCAGAGAGGCACGCCGCAGAGAGCAGCAGTTCATGGCGGCAGAACAGCAACAATATGGTGGCAGAGGCAACCAAACAACCAGAGCAGCAGAGAACAACAGCATGAGTCTGTCTCTCTGTCTCTCTTTATATTACATTCAGACTCTCGGCCTCAGCCTATCCGCCTTAGACCACACCAGAAGGACTCAGACCCATAACCCCATTTGTACTAAAAAACATAATCCCAGTGGATCATGAGTCAAGTCTCAAACTCTAGAAGCCTCATGATTGCATGAGGCTTTGGGGGACAATTATACATAAACCATAACAATATCCATACTGAACTTTTCTTTATATACAAGGATAAAATAGTAAACTCAGGTGTATTGAATATATTAAGAATAGCACAAATTGGTCACAATTAAATTTCAGGTGAAAGCAGTTGTATTAAAATGTAGAAATTAAATACATACATGTACAGAATGCTGGGGCTTGGTTAGCAAACTGTACACACACAGTGATGGGCTCGCCTACTTCTCACTTTTCAGCATAGCGGTGTTTGTTAGTCCAGACCTCTGGTTCTAAACTGCTTGACTAGTTTTAAGCTCACATAGTTTCTTAAGCTTTCATATGCTTTACATGCAAGGAATGAGTATAAAAGCACTATATCTCCTTCACTGGTACAAAAATTACAAGTCAGTTCCTGTAGGTCATCAAAGACTAGTCACAAAGATAGTTCTTGTATTCACCCTGAATGTGCATTAAAGAACAGTGACATTGTCAAGCTTTCCCACCCTACTCCACAAGCAGACAAAAGCCCTCACCTCAGTTCAGCACTGCTGTCCCTGCCATATGCATCTCCAAACATTTTTACTTCTATAAGTCATTTAATTTAATACTACTCTGCAAGAGAAGAGAACTTAACTCCGGTGTACCGCACCGCCTATTAAAACACAAAGAAAGCTACATAGCCAGTGAGATTCAAAAGCTATGCACACAACCTTCTAACTGGTAGAAAATCTGCTATGAAACATTACAGTCCTGTGGTAGTTAAAACATTGTATCAATCTGAGGAAGCTTGGCTGCATAGGCTCTGCCCGTCAGGACTGTGGGGGCTCCTTCCTGCAGGATGCAGAGGTCCTGCCCTGGGACATGATTGGGCCCACCCTGGGGTGTGACTGGTTCCACCCCAGAGCCAGATGGGCCACCCCAGAGTGACTCAGCACAAAAAGTGTATAAAAGGAGTTGAGGAAGATTTGGGGCGGTGCTGTCCCACCCCCACTTCCTTGGAGAAGTCCTGGCCTTTGGAGGAGCTTGATCTTCGCATCCACGCCACTTCAGAGGAGCTCTGAGGCTTAATGGATGCCCCAGGTGCTGCTCCTCCTCTGCTCTTCATTGTTTTCTGCTGCCATGAACTGGAGCCAGCCAAGTATGGACTGAAACCTCCAAAAACTATGAGCTAAATAAACCTTTCCTTCCTTCATTTTGGATGTCAGGTATCTGTCCGAGCAATGAGTAAAAAAGTGACTAAGACAAGTCCTTGTTCCCTTTTTCTCCAGTTCCCCATGGCTCCTCCCAGTGCCTGATCTCCCCAGTGATTAGCTTTAGAAATCATCCTCAATGTGCAAATGACAAAGCAAGTCCCTACACTTGGTCCACAAGGCAAAAACCACACAGCCACAGCCAAGTCACTTGCTTTTTGCAAGATAGCTAGCCACACAGACAAGATGACCATGTGTGTACATCCTTACTATCCAGCTTGAATCCCCTGAGTTGTATTTAGAGAAGATATTAGTGTCTCCTTTTTCCAAATGAGAGAAGAGAGATGCAGACTTGACTTTGAGCAATTTATTCTGAGTCACACAGCTAACAGGGTAGATTTAGGAGTAAAATTTCAATTGTCTGATTTATATTCCAGTGTCTTTCCACATACTTAGGGCACAGAAGGTATCCAAGGGCCCCGTCAGCTCTCAGAGCCTAAATTCCATAGGCATAATGTGCAGGTTCAGTAGCTCTAGTGGAGACCACGTGGCAAAAACCAAAAACCAGTGGCACCAAATTTCATCCCAGCAGGTGCCTGCAGGGGTTATCTACAAGAGTGGCCTAGGCACGTGGCAAGAGGTGGCAGAGGAAGGAGAGAAGGAGATCTGAGTGAATTATTTCTCTAGGTAACCCATTAGCACCATCCTCTCTCCATGACTGTAAGCTCCAGAGGGCAAGGACTGCCTTGCACTCCACTGTCCAGCACATAGCCTGGACTCTATACAGGCAGAGTCCTTGACAAGTGAGCGGGGTGAGCAGTACCAGATGCTGACACCTGCCTGACAGTGGCTGAGGGCCATGTGCCACTGCATTTCAGGGTGTCAGGGCTCCACAGCCACAAAGCAGGGGTGGGGACAAGCCGGAGCAAGGTAGAACTAGCCCAGGGAGGCCCCGGGCCACCACGCTCTAGGCCAGGAAGACATAGCTCATTCTACCACTCCACGTGGAGCCCAGCTTGGTCCAATGGGAAGCAAAGGCCCAGGCATGGCTTAGGTAGGCAACAAGATATAAGAAACCTATCAGTACTTTTCACATGGACTCGGTGACATGAAGAATGGAGTTGGTGCTGAAAAATGACTAGTGGAGAACTCAAGTGCACTGGGGTGACAAATGCCTTCTTCAGAAGGGACGTTTACAAATGGAGGGTTCTAGGTTAAAAGCACAAGGAAATCCAACAGAGCCAGAACCAGACTGTTGTAACAAAGCTGGGGCTGGGATGGCATCAGAGTGAGTCTTAGCCTTAGCCTTAGGGTAGAGCAGATGATTCACTCTGAATCAGTGGGATCCAAGGGAAAGCAAGTGCATTACCTCAGTTTTGCTGTATTGTGCCAGCCCGTGCTGGGAAAGAGACCCAGGCGGGCCCTGCCAGGTCAGGCAGCTGTCCTCACCCATCCACTGGGAACTGCAGGCAGGCCTCATGGCTCTCCAGTATCTCCTCCCTTCCTTGTTTGTTCCTCAGTGAACTTGCTAGAATGAAGCAAGCCAGCTCCCCTGCCCCAACCTGCCTACTCCCGTTTCCTGCAAGAATTCAAATTGTCACAGGCTTAGTTTTCAAAGCAAAACTAGTAAGACTGAGGGACACTAGTCTACTGCAGTAAATCTCAAGGGATTGTGCGGAAGCAGGGAAGTGGTTCAGTGTAACCTCAGAGGTGTAGGGTCAGTTGTAAGAGCCCCCAGCCAAGAGGTCAGGGTAACAGCTAGCATTTCTCAGCCTCTCGGTGATGCCAACACAAAATAAAGCTGAGAAGCCAGAGGTGTCCTTACAGATTTCTAAGGCTACAAATGTTGGCAAAGACTCACAACACGAGCCTACCACAAGTGCCAGGCTTTACAGGCCTGGAGCCCCTGGATGACCACGCCGAGCTGCCAGAGTATGCCCCGGCTCAGTCTCCAGAAGCTGAGAAGTTCCCAGAACCACAGTACTATGCAGCTTGTGCTCAGTGCCTGCAAGGAGTAGTGGTCTCTGGCCTGGGTTCCTCCACAGCCACATGTACCCACAGCACACGCGCAGTGTAAGTGAGGCCTGCAGCACTGCCGCAGTAGGACAGGGCAAGGAAACCAGCAAATGTACACTCATAGTCTGGCTACCGTCATCGTGAGGAACGCAACATTTGATCTCTGATCCGTGAGTATGGTTCTCTTCTGTCAACATACATGAATCTAACAGCTTAGTAGATAAGCAGGGTAAAAAGTTCAGACCTCACTGGTCTGGACAGTGCCCTCCCAGTTTTATCATAACTGCACCTTTTCCAGGAGCCAAGAGACCTCCCGTCACCAAGGTAAGTTGGAGCCACTTTGGAAGGTGTGCAAGGCAGACTGCTGGCTGTTCTCCAGAGCCAGAATGCAATGAGCAGAGGAGCTGCAGAAGGACTGAGAGCCTCCACTGAAAAACAGATCCTGAGAAGCAACACAGCAAAGCCAGCCCAAGCCGTGATTGGATAGAAGCCAGAAAGACACAAGAACCACAGCACACTGCAGGACTTGCGGGTGCATTGCAGAGATCACTTCCATCTAATTAGACTTGGGGTGCAAGGACCCAATAGACTGACCAGGCCAGTGATGTTGTGGTGCTAGGATACAAAGGAAAGACAGCACAGTAAAGCATTGTCCAGCTCTCGTGTGCAGGAACCACAGCTGAGACTTCAAGTCACAGAGCCAGAGTTTGTTGTACAGATCTGACCTGAGGCCACTCTCTCTGCATCTGGATGACAGCAGCCTGCTGCCTGCCTACGTCCACAGGAGGCTGTCACAGCACAGTGTGCGACCGCCAGGGTCCAGGCCTCGGTAGGAGCTGCTTGTGATCCCTCCTGCTGCCCCTCTTCATAATGGCCCTGTGCGTTGGGTTGTTCAAACAGTATCACCATGTGTTCTGACTCAGATCTGTTTTCGGAACTGCAGACAGAGATGGACTGCAGACAGAGATGTCTAAGAGTCATAATTCTAGGGAGAGAGCAAAATTTTAGACTTGTTTGCAATGGTCTAGGCTCTGATTTTCTCAGACATTTGGCCCTGGATGGCCTTAGTTCTCTGCACTCAACCTGATTCCCACCTCTGAGCTGGAGGAGAGAGAAGCCTGAGCTTCTCTTATAGGCAAAGTTTACCTTAAAGAAGAACAGTGGGATCTCCTCCCTACCTCAAGTCAAGCACAGGGAAAGGCCAAGAGCGTACTTCGGGGGAAGGTTGTATTTTAGGGAAGGCTCTACAGAGTGTTCAGGGTCTCACTACTATGTCAGACTCATAGTAACCCTCCTGTTTACAGGCTCCCAAGAACTGGGATTACAGGCACATGCCACTATGCCCAGTCTCAATTGCCATCTCAGTGTGTCCCGGGGATGGGGCTGGCATGGCAGGTTGGGGATCAAACTCCCAGGCCCTATGTCCAAGAGCATACTTTTGAAGAGTGAGGGCTGTCTGGTGTGTGGATGCCGTGCCCTGACTGTAGGAAAGCCAGGCTCCAAGGCTCCTGGTCCTCCCCATGTTTCTTCATAGAAAAAGAACTCCCCGTGGTCCTGGAGAGGGTGGGCCAGGTGCCTCCTGGGTTCTGAAGAAGGGAAGGCAGGAGCTGCCTGAAGGCAACGAAGGGACTGGCCCCACTGGAGCAGGGGTGCTGAGATGTTCCCCGGCGGTGAAGTTCACAACGAGGTTCACATGATTCACAGTGCATGCCTTTGGCTTCTTCGGCAGCGACTGCTTCCCCAGGTGAACGCCCATGAGGTGGGCCTGCTAAGGCACAGAAGCACGAAGGGCCCTTCTAGCCCCAGAGATAATCTCCAAGTCCCACACAAGAGCAAGGCTGCTCACTATGAGCCAGCACTGAGCGCTGGGTCTCCCGACTCTGACTCACTCCCCAGGCTCTAAGCCTGAAGGAACCACAAGAAGACAGAGTCGGAAGAAGCAGAGCTTGGGAAGTGAGCCGCCTGCTGGTCAGCCCAGTAGCCCGCCCGGGAATCCTAGTCTCTGTTGGAGTTAGAGTGCACGTTTTCAGCAGGCGACAGGAAACGCGATGCCAGCGCAGAGTGAGAGAGGGCAGACCCCAAGCTGCAGCACCCTGGGTGAGAAGAAAGCTCCTCTTGGTTGTAACCTAGCAAACACAGTGCACTGAGCAAACCAAAACTGCAAGAAAAGGTGCTGTGGTAGGAAATGAATGAGGTGTACAACGGCAGGTGGCGCAAGCCAGCAGAAGAGTGTGTACGTGGCCATGGGAAGGGATGGATAGAAAACCCAGAGGACTGGGACTGGGAGACACCGGGACACTGGGAAGAGGACTCTGAACCCTTTCCTTCCCAGCCCAGCACCCTTCCCCCCAACACACAGGTCTGTAGCCAGGCTTGCCTGCCCCTTGGGCCTACCCTGAAGTCCAGCCCCCACTCTGAGGTAACCTTTCAGAATTACAATCTGAGTGAGAGATTCTTCTACTTAAATTTTCCAGGACTTTCGGCTTGACTTGAGACCAAAACACCTGCAAGGGCTAGGTCACCAGGGAGGCCAAATAGCCCTGACCTCCAGGCTGAACCAGCCTCCTCCACACCACTGTCCTCCACTCTGTGTCCTGCTTTGGCTATGTATCTTTTCAAAGCCCGGCTCTCTCCGAGCCTGCACATGCTCCCTCAACCCACAGACCATCCTCCACCACCTCCACAGAGCCAAGCTTGTCAGAGAAGCGGACTGACAGGATGCATGTGTTTGGAGAGCAGGACCTACAGAGAGGGACAGTAAAGCCGAAAGACATGGAGACAGGAAGGCAGGGACACAAAGAGATGAGGAGAGGCGGGATTCTTAGGGGACGGAACTGCCTCAGTGACTTCGGCCTAGCAAGTTCAAAGGCCGCAGATCTGCCCGCAGCACTGGAGGCCCCAGGACTACAGCTAAAATAAAATTGTGCAAGCAGAATTTGACTTGCTGAGAAAACTTTCCCACTTGGGGCCCCAAGGAAAGGCCCTCAAGAGGTCTCCGAGGAAGATGTTACAGAATGAAGAGGGACCAACCAGTCCCCCAGCACCTGCCCTGAGCAGAGCACTTGGCCTGCCTGCGTTAGGCTACACCCTGAGCAGCAGGTGAGTGCCCAAGACAGGGGTTCTAGGCAGAAAGAAACAGCCCCATGCATGGCAGGAAGAACACGCAGCAAAGAGAACCGAAAGCGAACCTAAGGATCCCAGTAACTTTGGGACAGAACAAAAGCTGCAATCCACCGCCATCCCTCTCCACCATCACTCACTCCAGACAGAGACAGAAATGGGGTGCAAACTCCCATGCACAAAGACAGCGCAGACCTGAGGTTGGGAAGGACATAAAGAGCTCAGAGACAGGCCCGCCATCCCTGCTCTGGGAGAGGCCTTTAAGCTCAAGGCTCACCAGAGAGGCCCTGCCTCAAATACAAAATTTAAAAGGTGGAGAACATAGCTCGATGGTAGGGCATCCCTAGGTCCAAACACTAGTACCAAAAAACAAAAACCACAAACAGGGGGGTCACAGTAGTGAACCCCAAGGTAAGTCAAGGCAGTCTGCCTGTAGGGAGCAAGGCCACCACTGAAAGCATAGTTGAACACCCGCTGTGGAAGCTGGGATGAGGCTCCTGGCTGGGCACACAGCTGGGCTTCAGGAGGCACACAGCAGCAGCCCAGTGTGCAAGTGTGAGGACTCAGGGGTCCCACTCACCTGGCCCCCGGAGCACCTATGCACCTGCTGCACCAGCAACGGGTGCAGCAGCACCGAGACGATGGCCCCTCACAGCTATCTTTGCAAAGAAGGAAGAGTAAGAAACTCTGCTGCTGAGAACAGATCCTCCGTCAAGTGTAGAGGCTTCTTGACCCAGCTCCACAGCAGCAGTCACACCAAGGGCTCCCACCTGCTGTGCTTCTGTGCATATCCCGCCAGGCACTGTGCTGGATGTGGGCACGCTCATGGTCCCCTTGCTGCCAGGACTGCCATGCCAGGGTCAAGGCCCTGCCCCACTATATAGATGTCCAGACTGTGTCAGAGGGCTGCGTTTTTCTGAGGTCAGCCAGCTGGAGAGCAGCAGGCCTCACCCACCCGTTTCCCTCAGGTCCCAGCCTGCCGCAGGACCTCCCACCCACCATGCCTCCACTGCCCTGCTTAGCTCCTTCACCAGGTGTCTCTGTGGAGAAAAGGTTGCTTTTCTGCCATGCTGACAGGAAGGCTGCTAAGTGTAGACCCGGAAGGTCCCCCGAAGGAGAGGTGTGAGAGGCTTGGTTCTCAGGGTGGGCTGTCTCGAGGTGGGAAGCCGGGCAGGAAGTGGGCCTGCTGGGAGGTCCTCGGCTCCCTCAGGCAGGCCTTCAGAGGGTGCTATGGGGCCCTGGCCATGCTGACGTGAACAGTGTGCTTCCAACTCACCTTCTAGAGACCTGGAGCCACGTGCCCTTTGGAACTTGGAAACTCCAGAACAAAAGTCTTCTAGGGATAAGTAAACATCCCAGGTATTAAAGTGTAGTGATGGGCCAACCTGACAGCACAGCAGGGTGTGCTGAGACAGTGATGGAGACTGGGCTTGGTGGCACACTCCTGTAATCCCAGCACTTGCGAGGCTGAAAACAGGAGGAACACTACAAGCCTGATATGTGTAGTGAGACCCTGTAGACCCTGGATCCCCTGTACTCAATGCATTTTTAAAAAGAATATAAAACTGCAGTGAGGGGTACCAGCCACTCAGGGCCCCTCTCCTATCTCCGACAGGAACTTTGTTTCCCTCAATAAATGTTCTGCAACACACACAAAAATAAATAAATAAATAAATAAAAATGCAGTGACACGAAAGTGACTAAACATAATGAAAGTGACTAACATAAAGGCCCAAGAGGGAGTGACCAATTCCTTCAGTACCTGACATTCCCACAGAGCCCCAAGCCTCCCCTAGCAGGGAACTGGCTTCATCGTCCTGGACATGCTGCTGGCCAGGTACTTACCCAGGGGTGCAACCCTCTGTGGCCAGAGTCATTGGGGCACATGGTCCTGTTGTAACCACCCAGCTGCACCCCATCCTTCAGAGGAGCTCCGGACAGAGATGATGAGTAAGGGAAGGCAGGCTGCAGCCGGGGAAGCCTCCGCACATGCAGGTCGCCATCCCCAGCCATACTCAGCCCATCAAGGAAGCTGTCATTCTGTCTATGGGAAGTGGTTGCGGCATCCTAGCTGTCATTTAATGCTAATTCTAACCACTTGCTTTCTTCCAACTCTCTGACCCACACTTCCCTCATACGTAGACACTTTTATTTTTCTATGGTCACTAAGCTTTTCTAATTATGGCCAGTGGGAAACAAACCACATCCCACAGCTGGAGACCCATTCTGTTCATAATTAATTGGAACTAATTGATTAGATAACTTTCCTAATGTGTGGTTTTATGGTCAGATTGTAATATAAACCCGATTCACCTTAGTGAGCCCATCTGGATCTAGACGAGGCTTTGCTCACAAGGAGCTGATCCACAAGGGCATTAGGCAGAGCCTCTTGATAGCACCCAGTGGGCAGCCAGGAGCCTGGATTTCACCATGCACTACCTGGCTTGGCCCTCGGGCAGGCCTCTGCAGAACTCAGCACTGCCTACCCTCTGGCAGCCACCTGCTGGCCAAGGCGTCTTGATAGTTGCTCTTAGAGCATAGAATACACTCTCGTCAGTGCCAGAAGCCACCCCCAGAGACAAGGAGGCAAGGACAGGAGCATGGAGGTGTGTTGTGGGATGTGCAAGGATGGGAACAGCGTCAGGGGCTGTCCCGTCAGGGACCAATCCCTCCGAGCAGCACCACCTTGGGTCCCACAGTCAGTTGTGTCTGCAGACGCTACTTCTGACACAAGCCTTATCTTGAACTCAGGTTTTCAAGACTGAAATTGGCCTCCACCCTGAGGTGAGATGAGCCTTAGGAGACCTGGACCAAGCCTGCTGGCCCACGTGCTGCTCAGAGTCAGCACCGTGGCGCTTTGCGCTCCAACTCAGGTGCTCCTGGTGTGGTTCACACCCAACGAACCTGTTAGAGCTCGTATTACATTCACCTTACACTCTATTTTCAGCGTCTTCACTTTGGAAATTGGGATGATGAGGCAGCGAGGTTCTCAGATTTCCTTACCACTCCAGAATGAACTGGTGCCACATCCTGGTCCTGGGCTTGATCGAGTCCCCAGCTTCTCCCAGCTGCCACACCTCCCCATCCCAGTACAGCCCTTGGGCTAAGGAAGAGTCTCTCTTCTCACTTAGGCCAATGTTATCCTCAAGCACATTAGAAGTGGCAGACGCCGAATTCATGAGTATTCACATCAGCTCCAGTTCACAGAAAAGGTAATTCGAAGAGACTGAAATAATAAACACATGGTCTGTGGTAACTGGGAGATCTGGAAGGCCAGTGTCAGCAGGACTAACACAAGCTCCTCCATCTGTCTCTCCATTCTTCCTCACCACACCCTCCAGTGGGGCTGTATCCTGGTCCCTTCCTGGTCCTAAGTGGGCCTCCAGCATACAGGGCTGCTCCCTTAGCCTCAACTCAACACAGTTGGCTGGGCTCTGGTCTGGGAGAGCAGGTGGCCCCCACCAGGATCTGTAGAGATAGTCACCATGTCACCATCTTCACTTATTTTGCATAATTATTACCTCTCTGATTATACTGAAAAATACAAAGTCAATCAACTCCTTGTCAAGAAGTTCTGTCATACAGCCTCAAGGCTAGTTTTTGCCTGTCTTTTACACATTCGTTTGATCTCTTGCCCTCTTTCTCCCTTTCTCCAGGATCCCTAGTTTTGATTAGAAATCATATTTCTCAGGGCCCACAAGATAGCTCAGCAGACTAAGTATCTGCTTAGGAAAGCACAGGGACCAGGGTTTGATTCCCGGCACCATATGCCCTGCCGGCCCACCCCTTGGCGCACTGCATCAGCCGCTGAGACCAGGCTTGTTGGCATACACCTGTAATCCCAGGGCTGGGGAGGCTGAAAAAAGCTGCATAATGAGACCCCCTACCAAATACATTTTTAAAAAGAAAGGGAAAAAAAAAAGAAAGAAAGAAATCACATCTGTCTTCATGAGGCTTCCTCTTGGCCAGCAGGGAGAGCCCACAGTCAAGAATGAGTTGGTGGGGCAACCTTCTGGTCAGGGCACATCCTGGTGGTCATGTGACTCTGCCTTTCCAATCAGAGAGTACCTAGATATTTGAATGATGGGATAAACCCTGGGAACTTCTCTCAACCATGAGAAGAAATACTACATTGGATCACAAGAAACACACAAAATGAAACACTGAAGGACATGAATCTATCAACAGATTTTGAGGCTTTGTAAGATCCCTGGATTGAGCCATGTCTGAAGCCCACCTATCCTAGAAAGGGCAGGAAACCAAATCTTTTGCTTAAGCTAGTGAGATCTACTTTTCTACCTCTTGCATCCTAACTAATGGCTACTATATTTTCAACAGATTTGCACTAGGTCCTGTATTTTTAGTGTTAAGCTTTACATCCTCATCCCAGATAATGTTCTTAGGCTACATTCCTAAGCAGAGATACACTAAGCCAAGGGCTTTATTTCCAAGCTTGAATAAGAACCATCAAACTGCCCTGCAGACATGTTGGCTTTCCCAGTAGGAAGGAGCTTTCTTTACCACATAATCAATGAATAGTTCTGATGTTGTAGAACAGTTTCAGCTTAACAGGCAAACTGATTCTACATTCAAATATGTGCAACGTGTGTTTTAGAATGCAAAATTCATTCATTCATTGCCCACCTCGCTCCCCACACCATGTGCCCAAGGCCATGAATAACTGGCCCCTGCCTCTGCTCAGCCACAAATTTACACTGGGTGAAAATGCCAATAAGGGACAGTGGCTGCTCACAGCAATTAAACCTCTGCCTCAGCAGCTGGCTTCCAAATGCAGGATCAGACATCCAGAGGTCACACATCTCAGGGAGGGGCCAACACTGTTGCTCGTCAGAAACCCTGAGAAGTCTTGGAGCCCATAGCTGCAGTCCATCCATCCCAGGGACGACTGCAGCACTCAGGCCCAAGGCCAGGGCCTTCTCCTGGCTGCTCTGAAGGGATGTCGTGATATACCTGCTTCTTCTCATCACCACCTTCTCTCATCACTACTGCCAAACCCTGTTCCCCGCTCTCCTGGGGGTTCTGCAAGCTCCTAAATCTGCAAGAAATCCCTTTCTGCATATGCATCAGCCTGTTTCTCTTGCCTACAGCTGAGAGCCCTGAATACCAGGGTTCCATGCTCCTTCTGGAGGTGAAGAATGTGTGGGGAAGGGGCTCCCCACCAGCCAGGCACTTCCTCTTCATTGTAGGGGTCTTCTGTCACCTCCCACCACGTGTTAGCTGAAAGTACATTCTGTTCTGTCCCCAAGATGCATCCCTGTGATCTTCCTCCTCCCTTATCTCCCTGCTCTGAGAGGTCTGCTTTTCCACAGGGCACTCCCTATGATACCCACCATGAATGGCACCTCAGTTTTCTGCCATTTTATTAAAACAGCTGTGTGTCCTCTTTCCTGCTCACTGCCACCCGGTGATTCCCTGCCCACGCAGTGTTGGATGTCAGGGGACAGCCAACAGTCAGTTCAGGGCATTGCCTAGAGTCTTGGAAGCAGAAGCTGGAGCCAGAACAAGGGCCAAGTTGTCACAGGTGTCAGCACAGGGCACTCAGAAACATCCCTGGATGTAGGAAACAACAAATCTTCATTTCCCAGGGCCATTCTCAGGGGCACTCTCATCTGTGCTGGAGAGGAGACTTTTGCAGGTCTCCAGTTAGAGGGGAGACCGAGGAGGCTGCAGCAGCAGCAACCTGCATGCTCCAGTGACAGCCAGTAGGCCTGTTCTGCTGAACACAGCCAGACAGCCTGGCCTGGGCCTAGCAGGAAGGAGACGTGTGCTGCCCAGCCCTGCAGTCGGCTCCTTTGCTTCCCAGGCTCCCAGCCTGGCTTCTGAAGACAGTCTTTAAAAAAGATGCCCGGCCCCACCCCAGCGCGGCTCCCCTTGAGGCAGCATTGTACAGCCTTACCGGTGCATCCCCATAGGCTGCAGGCCCCTCAAAGGCCAGAGGAAGTGGCACTGCTAGCCCTGTAGCTTTCTTGCCCAAGGACTCAGCATGTCTTCTTTCTGGGAGTCCTAGCCCTTCAGATCCCTTGGGAGTCAGGAGCCAGCATCCCCCCATGGACATGCAGATAAGCAGACACACAGATGGCTCAGCCTGCCTGCTGCTGCATAGCCAGCCAGCCAAAACGTACTGGATCAAAGTCAGGACAGCATTTTATGTTCCCACATGTGCAGCTTATCTCCATACTACTTAGGGTCAACCAAGGTGAAGATCTCAAAGGCTGAGACTGGGAGCTTCCTGAAGTCCTGCACCATCTCACCCATGGTGGCCACCGGATGAGATCTCAGCTGGTACCTCCCACGTGATTACTCGGCTTCCTCCTTACATGGTAGGTGGGTTTCCCAGATGAATACCCCAGCACAACAAGGCAAAAATAGTCAGTATGTGAGCGAGCAAAGCTCAGAAAGCAAACAGGATCACCTCTACATGGCTACAGGCCTACCAAATTCGACAGAAGCAAACAGAGGCCTCCTTCCCACAGTTTTAGGTCAATGTTCCCATGCAAACCAAGGCAGCCACTTTTGTAAAATGCCAACATATTTGTTGTGATTCTAGGTAGAAAGAAGTTGAAAAAGCTACAAATCTACATTGAGGGCACAAGTGGAACCAAGAGAATGGGCCTTATTGTCTTGCTGGCATTTGGCCACAGGTGTATCATGTTGCCTGTATCATGCACAAATCCTGATGTCTGTGTTGTTTATCTACTGCTGCATAACAAGTGACCCTAAAATCAGTGCTTGAGGCAGCGCTCACAGCATCTTGTGGTTCCCCAAGGGAGGAATCCAACAGTGGACTCAGCAGCTCTCCCCGGCTACAGACACCACAGAGTAGGCGACAGGTGAGCAGCTCCTGTGCTTGCTTCCCTGGTGGAGGTCCTCTGCCTGCTGAGGGCCTCTGTACCTTGTGGGCTACTGGACAGAGGTCACCCTCAGCTTCTTCCTGTGTCAGCCTCTCTGTTAAGGCACCGTCTTTTGTCACAGCTTGAAGGCCTAGGAGATAAAAAAGGAAAAGTAGCACCTAATCACGGATAAAACAGGCCATCCTCTCCTCTGCATTTACAGGTGCAAACTGAGGTAGGAGCCTCCTCCTCGGACTCTTCCTCCTGGGTGACCCTCAGGGGCCCTTTGGCCAGGAGCTCCTACCTCCACCCCAGTGCCCTCCGTGCTCCTTTCATCCCACCCTGGCTCTCTCCTGACTTGCCCTCGGTACTGTTAAGCTCTTCAAATCTGTCACAAGTGTCCCTGCCTTTGCATATAGTTGTCTTTGTCTGGACTCTTTCTCAGCACAAGAACTTCCAGGGGTGCCTTGGAGGAAAAAAAAAAAAAAATGAGAGAAAGGAAATGGTAGAATGGAAGCAAAGCTTTGTAAATACGAAGAGGAAGTAGGGCTGAAGGAATGAGAGGAGAATGGGAAAAAAAAGAGAAACTAAGATATACCATGTGCAGGTATCAGTTCTCTATGATGAATGTGATCAGTCTACACACATAAATTATATCAATAAACCTAATTAGTGTTATTTTTTAATTTTGTGTTAAAAACTAACACCAAAAAAAGCACAGTCTTCTCAGGAGGTCGGGAAGAGTCTGGGCCAAGACAACACACAGGCCCCTTAGAGAGCACATGGGGTGGGCTGGGGGACACTAAGGGAGGTGGGGCCCTGTGTAGTTTTGAGACTGACTGCCTGCTGTGCATTGCAGACTTGGGGAGAAGACCCAGCTGTGTAGGAAGACACCAAGGGTCAAAAGGAGCAAAGCCCCTTCACCCCCATAGGAGGAAGGGCACAGCCAGGTGGAGGCACGGGGTGACCACAGCAGCAACCCCAAGAGAGTGGCTCCCCAGTCACTGCTGCGTCTGTTCTGTTCCGAGAGTGTCACACATGTGTCAGGCCGTGGCACTCCCACGGGCACACAGTGAAAGAGCAGGTCCAGGTCATAGGGCAGTAGGTGCTGGGGCCTCCTCCGGTCAGGCTTCCTAAAGCCCTCACAACGGAGGCACCCCTGAGGGAGGTGAGGGCAGGGGAGACCACATCACAGAGGGCTGAAGTAGGGGTGCCAGCAGGCCAGGCTGAGGCAAGCCAAGAGGCTAGTTATAAGGGTCTGACACAAGCAAGGACAGCGATAAGACTGGCTGAAACTGGATGATACATTCACACATGATCTCTAGGCTTAGAGCTGTGTGTGTGTGTGTGTGTGTGTGTGTGTGTGTGTGTGTGTACGTGCATGTGCACATGTTGTGTTCGTGTTGTGTGCACTCACATGCGTGGGGGCCGTCAGGATCCCAGCAGCAGCTGCTTCTGACCCAGGGTAGAGCCAGACACCAGATGAGAGTGGGCTATGGAATGTGCGAGATTGGAGAGCTTGGAGACGCAGAGTCTAGACTGCTGTGCCGACATTCAGCTATAATGAGGAGGAGCGAGAAAAGCCACTGGCTAGAGACATGTCTCGAGTCGGGAGCGGGTGTTCATTTTAAGGAATCAGATGTAACTGATACATGCTGTATGCCTCCCTCAAAGCTGTACCTCTTCTCTAGCTTCAGAGATAACCACAGCCAGCACTGTCTGCCATTGTCACGCACACTCTGGTACATTTACTAGGTGCCTATTCATCCAGAAGCATCTCAAAGTATTGCTTTGTTGAGTTTCCTCCTTATGTAAATGTCCACATCTCCCTAGCACATGGGGCTTTTCTCTATTTAAAAAACAGAAAATTCATGGAGTTCGGTGAGCCTGCCCTTTATGCTCTGCCGCGTCCTCCTGTGTCGTGGCACCCCTGGTTTCCTGAGCGCTGATGCACTGCATCCACACGGTGACAGGGAACATTCCTGACCTTGCCACATGCACGCACATGCTGCTGGTCCTTCAAGCCAGAGACCTGCAAGGGGGACGGCTGCACTGCAAGCATTGTGGGAACCGCAAGATACCATGGCAACAGGCAGTAGCAGAAAGCCCCTCCGCACCCATCCCCAGCTACCCTGGCCTGGAGTGGAGATGGGAGACTGTTGCTCCTGCCCCTGCACAGTTCCAGCTGAGAGGCATTAAATACAGAGAACGGAGATGTGTGTGTCCACCTGGGGTGGGCAGACAAGTGTCAGAGGGGTCTCGGGGAGGCCCTGTATCCCCCTCTGTGGAGAGCATCCCCAAGTCCATGCCAGGATCCAGCTGAAACATTCCCATCCTGCACACCGGCTCCCCACTGGGGCGCAGTGCCTGATGTCCACCATCAGGAGGGGTTCATTTGCTTCACTATCCATAGACGTGTCCATCTATGGGCATCTGACTCCAAGGGGGAGCAGCATGGCAGTGGAGAAGTCACGCACGGCATCATAGGCAAGAGGCATAGAGGGATCAAGGAGGAGGAGAGACACAGGCCTCCAGGCCAGAGGCCTGCACGGGGTCACACCCCAGGGACCCCTGCCTCTGAGCAGCCTTCGCCTCCCAACATCACAGCCAGCTACAAACTCAATGGCTGAGTCCACTAACGAGTGTCGCACTCCAATGATCCCATCACCTCCCAATAGAGTCACCTGTGGACACATGAGGCTTTGCAGGGACATCTAGATGTAGAATAGATCTACCTGCTTAGAAGGTGCAGTCCAGATTTGTCCATTGTGCACACAGCCCTCACAGCCCACTGCTCCTCCCACTGCCCTGTGGGCAATGACATTCGTAATGGCAGGTGTGAATGACCTGGCATTCCCCGTAGGACCCCACGCTGCCTGGAGCAGGGTCTGCTCATATCTTCAACCCCAAGTGCTTTGTGAGAGCCTATATGTAGCTGGCCCTCGATAGATAATACTTGAGCTACTGTTCCACATCTCCCGTGCATGCATGCACACCTCCTACGTGCTCTCAGGAAGGGTGCTCCGAGTCTAGGCAGATGCCCAGTTTAAATGGAGTCAAGTGGAAAACAAAAGCCATGGCCTCCTCCGGGAGCACTGAGGGCCAGGTCAGGAGCTGTCCGCCCACAGGAATTCTTTCCCTTCTGCATCCCTTGCCTCACACTCTCTCCCCACCTACCTGAGAACTCCTACTTCCTTCCCTGATTGTAAAATACATTAAAATTATTGAACTTTTTCTTAGAAACTGATCCCAGGTCTCTCCTCTCTTAAAAAATTATTACATTAATTTCTATTGCTTTCAGTTTTGTTCTTCTCGGGGCTGGGCCTGTAGCTCACTGGTGCAGGGCCTGCTCCACAAGTGGAAAGCTCTAGGTTCAATTCCTGGTACTAAAAAAAGAAAAAAGAAAAAAGAGTGAAGCTATTCTTTTTATTTAGATAAGAGAATAGTCCTGAAGCTGGGGGTGGGGGTGCGGGGCTGTGGGGATGAATTCCAAGTCAGGCATGCATTAAACAAGTGCAAATATCTGAAGCACAAGAGTGAGTTTGTGGAGATAACATTCACAGAAAAGAAGCTCAAGAAAATCAAGACTGAAGTCCAGGGCTAATGCTATAATACTGACGGACGAAATGAAGAATTCTGCCATTCATATTTTACTCTTGTCTCATCACACAAGGAAAGTTACCTTCAGGAGATAAGGAATAAGAGGAAAGCCCAAGATAAGCCAGGAGACGCTGGAGAGCAGGGGCTGGCTGCAGTCTCTGTGTTGGATGAGGAATTCTGCCGCCAGGTGAGTGAGCAGCTCTAGACTCCTACCTGCTTGCTTTACCATGCTCTCCTAGCTTCTGAATCACTAGGACATGTCCAACACGTGAAGTCATGGTCTTAAGATATATGTGGCAATGAAATAGAATATGAGCTGTGGCTGGACTTTGTGGTGTTGTGGGAGTAAGGAAAGAAAGTCGGCAAGAAAGAATTTGGCGCTCTGGAGACATAGATAAACCCAAAGGGACTAAAAGTTGGTGAAGTCAGCTGCACTGTTCCACAGAGGCACGAAGACAACTTAGAGATAGCCCGAGAGACAGGCACCGCCACCATTTTGGAACAGAGAAGCTGAGGGAAACACGAAGTACCCCACACAAGTGAGTGAAAGGGGAAAAATGCAGGCCAAAGATGCCGCCTGTGTTCACATGGACCAAGAAGAGCCAGGCTTCCTGAGATATGGAGGCCTTGCAGTGTTGCATAAGGAGTGAGTCAAAGACCCGAGTCAGACCTCTGTGCCCCTCTGCACCTTAGCTTTGCTAGAGGAAGGACAAAAGTAAGGGAAGAAAGCAGGTGGTCGTTGGCAGAATCAAGACCCGCAAATGATTGCCAGGTGTGGCAAAACAGATTGAATCTAGATCAGAGAGTACTCGCTAAGCGTCAGTACCTCCTGTGGTCCTGAGAGCCGACATGCAGATCCATAAGGAGATTAGGAAGGTGCCATACACCGGCACTGTGCCTAACACAGAGGGACTTATAAAGACAAAAGATGGTGAGGATGGGCCGGGTAGTGGCCATCTCACTTCCAACACTAATGACAGATTTCAATTTCCTAAAATTCATCTTCATCTACATGAGGATAGTGTCTATTACTTGATGATGACAAAGCCATGTTGTGCTGGTGGTTAACATTCACAGAATTGCAAAGAAATCACATGTATAAAACAACTTTGATCCACTTGATTTGATACCAAAAGCACAAGAGAATTAAATTATGTCCTTTTATGGAAAGCACCGTGGGAATATTATGTAGTTGGTACAGGGTCTCACTATGCAGCTCTCATTCGTAGTGATCCTCATGGTTCAGCCTCCCCAGCACTGAGATTACGGGCTTGCATCAATGCACTTGATCTGGGGGATTGGCTCAGTGTGCCCAGGTAGGGGCTGGCATGACGTGAGATACCAGGGACAGAACCCATGTCCTTGCACTCACATAGGCAGTGCTTAGACTCTGAGCTACCTCGGGGTCCTAGGAACATATATTTTTAATCTTTAATGTAGTCCTAAGAAACAATCTTAGGCATTTCCACTTGCCTTATTACATCAGAAAGTAGATGTATCTCATACAGCACTGGTGGCAAAACTATGGCACACATGCCACGGCACAGTGTTGGTATCACTGAAAGCTCTAGAAGGTTCACTATGCTGTCACTGTGATGGAGATGACCTAATTGATATGAGACTCGGGGAAAGTAGGTGAGAGATCAAAGAGTTAAACCGTCTTGGTATATAGACAGCATGTTGTTCTCTGTTTGCAGGTAAATAAGTCTAGATAATTTGCAAAATCACAACTTTTCTTTAATCAGAAAGCTGAAGTTTTAGGACAGATTCTAGGAAAAACTGTGTACCTACAACGGGATTTGAAACACAAGACCTTGCTGACAATAGCTGCCACGTCAAAGAGCAAGAATTCATCCAAAATTTTTAGTGAACTGCTAATGGCTGACTATACACTAATAATGTAGCTACGGTTTTTGTACCAAAGGTGACCATAGCAATCACAAAAATCAAATATATATAACTCAATTTATGAGCAAATAAAATTGAATTCCTAAACTAAAGATGCTAAAAGAAACAATGTAAGGCTATCCACTTGCAGACACCATCATAGCTGCATCAGTTTTCAGGTCCGTTGAAAAGAATATCCGGGTTTCCCCAGAGGAAAAGTACACAGTACACTTTGAAAGAAGGGAGAGAATTACTCATAAATCACATGACACAAATGTGGAAATGATCAGGAAGCATATTGCAAACTCATTTATACATTAAAAATCTCAAGAGATGGGCTGGAGAGACAGCTCAGTAGTCTAAGTGCCTACCTGGCAAGTGCAAGGACCTGCCTTTGATCCCCAGCATCACATAGCATGCCAGCCCCACAACATGCCAGCCACCAGAATTGGCTGTGGTGGTGCAGGTCTGCAATCCCCGTGCCGGGGAGGCTGAAACTGAAGAATCACTATGAGTGTGAGCTGCACAGCAAGACCCTGTACCAATAAATAAATAAATAACTTTTTTAAAAATCTCAAGAAGACGGGGCCCGGCGGGATGGCTCAGTGGTCTAAAGCGCCTGCTTGGGAAAGCTTGGGCAGCTTCAGGGACCACGATTCGATCCCTGGCACCACATGCTGAGCCAGCCCTGCCCTCAGGGCAAGCTGAGCCGGCCATAAAAATGAGTGAATAAACAAATAAAGATTCTGAAACAAGAAAAAATAAAAAATAAAATAAAAATAAAAAAATCTCAAGAAGAAAAGACAATTATGCCTGAGCAAATGAGGAACTTGAACAAAGATATGGAAATTATTTTTTAAAAGAATAAGATAAAAATGATGAAAATAGAAAATACAATCACAAGGGTTGGGAAGATAGCTCTGTGGCAAAAGTGTCTGCACGGCAAGTGCAAGGTGGTGAGTTTGAACCCCAGTCCCACAAAAAAATATGAGCCCAAAATTGGAAGTTTTCCTATTTATTGAATGATCTAATTGATAAAGCTGAGGAAAAATCAGCAACTTGAAGATAGAGCAGTATAAATTATTCAAACTAAAACATAAAAACATAGTGGGGAAAAATAGGAATATCCAGAAGCATATGTATCAGTCAGATTTTTGCTAGAGCAACATAAAATACAAAATGTACAAATGTATAACAAATTCCAAGATTGGCTTAGGACAGTCAGCCACAGAGTCGGATGAGGAATCATGCAAAGCACATCTGCACACCAGAGACTAAAAGATCAAGTTCAAGGTCTGGTGCTCACTGTAGTGTTCCATGTAAGTGCATATCAGGGGGCTAATTGGTCAGCAACAGAAAGCTAAGGGGTCTACACCAGAAGTGTACACTAGAATCTATACCAGAAAGAGGTCAAAGAATCTGCGCTGGAAGCCAGGAGGTGATGTTCAAGCCAACTGCAAAGACTGGAGCTCCTCCAAGGAAATGGAATGCTCCAGCCTTTCTCAACTCCCTTTTATAGCTTTTAAGTGGTGAGTCATTCTAGGGTGGGGCCTCCACACCCTAAGGTAGGATCTCCATGCCCTAGGGTGTGGAATTGCTGAGCTGATTCAATTAAGCTAAAAAATTTCTCAAGTTGACACACTGTATCACCCACTACACCATGGAACTATACAAAACAATTATGTGTATATTTAGAAAGCCAGAAGAAGAAAAAGAGACAAAGGGCAGAAAAGAAATATTTGAAGAGATAATGGTCAGGTATTTCAAAGTTAATATGAGACACTATGCTATGCACCTCGATTTTCCAGAAACACCAAATAATTCAATTGCTTCCTAAAAGTCTGTGTATATCATAAGTAAAATGGTGAAAACAAGACATAAGAAAATTTTTATGACAGCTACAGAGCATGGAAAGCATTCTCTATAGAGACAAAGAAAAGAAAAATAACAGGAGGTAAAAGGATCCAACATGGCCAAATAGAGGAGGAACATTGCTGACAATGGATGCCACGCAAAAGAGCAAGAATTCATACAAAATTTATAATGAATTACTAAAGCCTGACTATGCACTAATAATGTAGCTATGTTTTTTGTACCAAAGGTGACCATAGCAATCACAAAAATCAAACATAGCTCAATTTGCATCAGAGACACTCATAGTAGCTCAACTGAAAACACAGGTCACTAAAAGCAGGGAGGAGACATAACCTCTAGCACAGAAAAACAACTCAAAGAAGACACTTATAGATCAAACCAAACATACACACACAGTTAAGAAGAGGAGAAGCAGCCCAACTGGCTAGTCTGCAGCCAACCCCACCCATCCCACCCTGGAAATAACCATTTTGAGAAACTTCCCAAGTAGCTGGAGGGGACCAGAAAGTGTGACAGAATCTATCCTCACAGGATTTGGGATGTGTGGGCCCCTTCATCTTACCATCCTCTCTCCAAATACTGAACAGGCTGAAGCCCTGCACCTGTTTCCTGGCACACATACAAGTGGGGATCCCAGGGTGGGAGATCCTCCCTCTCACCCTCGCCATGTATGAGGATAAACAAATGCAGCTTGCATCTGGAGCCATCAGCCTTTGGCACTGGGTACAGCTAAGTCACTGACTGCCAGCTGCCTCAAGTTGTCCCATAACAAGCAGAACATTCACCTGCCAGAGAGCTAATGCTGGTCCTGTTGGAGTTCATGCTTGGTACCCCAGCCTTTTCAGAGTCTCCGCCCAGCACACACTGTCACATCACCCCTAAATATGCTAGAGACTACGTCTGACATACAGCAGCAGTCTTGGGGAGACTGCTTGTCCCCGGGAGCCCCTATCCTACTCTACTTGGCACCAAGTGTGCAGCCCTACTCTGGGCGCACCAGAGTCTGCAGGTTAGCACAAGTGTTAAAGGTCTACCTCTTCTGTCCATCACCCAAGCAGTCTCCATACTAGCAATAAACCCACCCACTATAAGCAATTTGCAAGGCTCAACACAGGAAACACATTTTAAAAATGAGAAACTATAGAAGCGAAATGCCCTCAAAAGCTCTCAATTCCTCCAAATCAAATCCTGGGCCATCAAGGGGGAAGACATCAAAAGCCTCAGGGCTCCCATATCTGCAGTGGTAGGAGAGGACATAACTAAACAAATCATAAGATGCTTGATCAACACAAATCAGAAATTATTGTAATGGCATTTAAAGGGATAGCAGTCCTAGTAAAACAAAAGATTGGTGGATCTAGAGAAGTTGCTGATTTTTAAAATAATAGAGGAACAGGGGCCCATCGGGATGGCTCAGTGGTCTAAAGCGCCTGCTTGGGAAAGCTTGGGTGGCTTCAGGGACCACGGTTTGATCCCCAGCACCACATGCTGCGCCAGCCCTGCCCTCGGAGTGGGCTGAGCTGGCCATAAAAATGAGTGAATAAGCAAACAAAGGTTCTAAAACAAGAAAAAAAATTTTTTTAATTCCAAATAAATAAATAATAGAGGAGCTAACAAAACATGAAACTCACAAATGCTCAACATGGAAAAACTTAAGAGTTCACAAAACTGTATCAAGTAGAAATCTATGAGATTAAAATGTTTATTGAAAGAATATGCAGCAGGGGCTAACGAGGTGGCTCAGCAGTCTAACGTGGCTGCTTAGGCAATTGTAGGGATCTCAGTTTGATCCCCAGCACCCCATGCTGTGCCAGCCCCACTCCAGGGCAGGCTGAGCCGGCCATAATATAAATACATACATACATACACACATACATACATACATACATACATGAATAAAGTTTAAAAATAAATAAATAAATCCGAAAGAAAGAAAGATGCAGCAAAAATGACTAATATAAAGATAGAACATCAGACCTAAAAGAAGGGGCTGCTGTTGATGCTCAGCTAATGGGAGAGACCTTATAAGTAGCCATGAATCATGAAAAACTGATCCAGCAGCTGCTGGATGATGCAAACAAGCTACTTTTTTTTGTACCAGGAATCCAACGCAGGACATATCACCATTCCTAAAGTCAGTTGATCTAAGATTAGTTAGAATCAATGTAAAATCAGAAGATAACAAAGAGCATTTTTTAAAACCTATTTACAGAAGTATAACAAAAATATTTTCAAGCTTATAAAGAGAATTTGGCATACAGACAAGTGAGACATATATAAATCCTACTAGCCATGATCAGAAAAGATCTGTGCCAAGACATAAAATAATCAAGAGTACAAAAGTGTAACACAAAAAAATCTTAACATCTGTTACAAGAAGAAAATTGACTATAAATGAAAGCCCAGCAGACCTGTCAACACAAATTCTAACATCAAAGAAAGCTTAGAATGAAGTATTTCAAACTCGAAAACAATTTCCAATACAGATTCACATATCCCACAAAATTAGCTTTCAAAATTAATGGAGAAAGAAGATATTTCTATGATAAGGGTCATTCAAAAAAAAAAAAAAAAAATCAGGGCCATAAATCCAGTGCTCCAAAAATTCTCAAGGATGTCCTAGAAAAACACAATGAAGACAGCAATGCCCAAAAGTCCAATGTAATGCATCCAACAGGCAAAGTAGTGATTAAATAGAAGGGAAAGAAAGGGAACCAATGACACAGCATAATACAATGACAAGAATAAGTCAATACCTATCTGTCATAAGCACCAATGTGAATGGTCTCAATTCACCAATCAAAAGAAACCAATCAGCAAAATGGATCAGGAAACAAGATTAAATTACATGCTGCTGCAAGAGACACGTTTGACTCTAAAGGAGATCCATAGAGCAAAAGCCAATAGATGGAATGTGATTTACTATGCAACAAAAATCAGGTAAAAGCAAGAGTAGCTACTCTAATTCTGGTGGATTTCAAGCCAAGACTGATTAGAAGAAACACAGGTCACTACGTAAAGAACAATTCAACAGGAAGAGATAATGATTGTAAGTATATGCGCCAAATACTGCATGCCCAACTTCATAAAGCAAACACAAGTGGTTATGAAAAATCAGATAGGTGGCAACACAATTGTAAAGGAGAACTTCAATACCCCACTGTAACAAACAGAGAGATCCGCTAGACAAACAGGAAACAAAGAAATGTCAGAGATGAACCAAATCTTTGAACAAATAAAGTTAATAAAGATCTACAGAGTGTTACACCCAACAACAAAATATATATTCTTCTCAGCAGCACATGAACTTTCCCCAAAGTAGACAATATGCTAGCCAATACAGCTTACTTAAGTAAATGCAAGGGGTCGGAAATTATGCAATATGTACTATTAGGCCATAGTGGAATGAAACTTGAAATCAACACAGGTACTCTGGAAACACATGGAAATTATACAATACTTTCTTAAATTATCAACGTGTCACAGGTGATATGTAGGATAGCTTGGATAATTGTACTGCTGATTTCGGCTGGTCTATTGAAAGGAGCAGTTAACTCCTAATCTTAAAAAAATTTAAATTTATTTATTTATTTTCTTCTTTTTAATTTCTTATAACTTTTTATCTCTTTTTTGACCAATTTTTCAGGTTTATACCTGGTAACCTGAACAACTAATTTGAAGATAACATTATGCAATACAACAACCTTTGTTAATTCCTATTATTTTGTTTAATGGAATTTTGTGTGATTTCTAATTTTTTTTATTTTCATTTTATAGTCTTTAAAATATTGAAATATAAAAATATTTTAAAAAGAAAAAATTAGACAGTTTCTGCAATTAAACAATTGTGCCAGTACAGCCTACCAGAACCTATGGAGCACAATAAAAGCATTCCTAAGAAGGGTGTTAGTAGCGATAAATTCCCATGTCAAAATAACAAAGTAATATCAAATAAATAACCTAATAATGCTCTTAAAGATCCTACAAAAGCAAGAATAATCCACACCCAAATATAATACGAGGAAGTATATTATATATAATAAATAATATATATAATAATTATATATTAAATAATAAAGAAAACAACAGAAATTAATGCAAGAGACTAAAGAAATAACAATGAGTCAATGAATTAGAATTTATTCCTTGAAAGATTAGATAGATAAACACTTAACTGGACTGGGGAGATAGCTCAGTAGAATAAGCACTTGCCTGGCAAGCCTTTAAAGGGCCTGAGTTCAATCTCCAATTCCACAAAAAAAAAAAAAAAAAAAAAAAAAAAAAAAAAAAAAAAAAAAAAAAAAAAAAAAAAAAAAAAAAAAAAAAAAAAAAAAAAAGCACTTAACCTTAACCAACTTTATCAAAACAAGAAAATATCCAAATACATACAATTACAAATGAGAAGGACAAAATTCTAGCAGATTCTTCAGAAACTCAGATCATCAGTAATTACTTTGAGAACCTATATTCTAATAAAATGAGAAAATCAAAAGAAATAGAGAGCTTCCGAGACACATACAGATTACCAAAGCTGAACCAAGAAGATTTAAAAATTCTGAGGGCCAGCACAATGGGGCAGCTGAGACAGGATGATCATCTTAAGTCCAAAACTAACTTAGGTTACATAGAGAGCTCGAGGCCTACACTACATAACAGGCCTCTACCTCTGAAAAAACTACAAAGTGTCTAAATAAGGCAATATATCAATTAAACTGAAAACATAACAAGCAAAGAAAAACTCACAGCCAAGAAAAGCCCAAGCCTTGCTGGATTCACAACCAGATTCTATGAGGAATTTAGAAAAGTTCTAATTCCAATATTCCTTAAATTCTTCAATAAATTGAGAGAGAGGTAATACTCTCAAAGTCATTCCTGGAAGCAACTATTACCCTAATGTCAAAGCCAGTAAAAGATTCAACTAAAAAAGAATAACTATTTTAATGAGCATAGAGGTAGAATTCCTCAGTAAGATACTGGCAAACAGAATGTAGCAAATCATCAAAAAAAAGTACACAATAAAATCAAGCAATATTCATTTCAATGATATGCAGATGGTTTAATACATGCAAATCAACAAATCATTACATTAACAGAAGCAAAAAACACACACAAAAATGATCATCTCAATAGATCTAGCAAACATTTTGACAAAGTCCAATATCTATTTATAATAGAGAAAAACCCTTAAGAAAATTAGAATAGATTATAATCAGATCAAAACCATCTATAACAAACCAATAGTCAACATCACACTAACTGGACAAAAGCTAAAATCTTTCACTCTAAAATCAGTGTATTGATTACTTTTCTCTTATTATTGAGGGCAACAGTTCAAGACAGAAGATAGCAAAAGCAACAAGAGCAAAAGGGAAAGGAGCAAGCAAGCCTCTTTCTCTCCCTTTTATTATATGCACAATACCCACTCCAGGGTTAGTGGAGCACTCACACTCATAATTCCAGCACTGGACCATGAATTAATCAAAAACTGCAGAGGCCAACCTCATGACTGCATGAAGCTTTGGGGGTACACTTAGACACAAACCATAACAATCAGAAACAGGACAAAGAGGTCCACTATTACCACTCCCAGTCAGTATAGTTCTCAAAACATTAGCCAGTTTAGACAAGAGAAAAAGTAAAGGAATATGAATAGGAAAGGAAGAAGTTAAAATATCATCATTTGCTGATGACATGCTCCTCTACATGAAAGACCCCCAAAACTCAGCGCAAATCTTCACTGAATTAAGAACCAAAAGGAGTAGTAGCACAGTGGGATACAAAGTCAGCATTCAAAAATCAGTACTGTTCCTGCACAACAATAACAAACCAGCTGGAGGCAAAGATCCCTGGAATGGCACCTGCCTGGAAAGCATGAGGTCCTGAGCTGAACTCTTTGTTTAAATAAACAACCAAAAGAGAAATTAAGGGCACAACTTTTAAACAGCAAAGACAGAGAGAGAGAGAGAGAGAGAGAGAGAGAGAGAGAGAGAGAGAGAGAGAGAAGAGAGAGAGAGAAAGAGAGGGAAAGAAAGAAAGACAGACAGAGACAGAAAGACAGACAGACAGACAGACAGAAAGATTAATTCAATTAAGGAAGTAAAAGACCTATACATAGAAAACTATAGTACTCTAAAATAGGGGACCAAACAGGATATTTGAAAATGGAACAATATCCACTGTTCCTAGGTAGACACAATATAGTGAAAATGGCCATACTTCCAAAACTGTTACACATATTTAATGCAATCACAGTTAATAAAATGCCAATAGCAATCCTCATATACATCTACAAAATAATCTGATAATTAATACCAGAGAGACTTAGAATAGCAAAAGCATGATGAAATGTTAGGCTTGATGGAATAGAACTGAAAATGCAGAAGCAACTCCAGGCACATTCAACTACTATATCTTTGACACAGGAGCAAAACACCTTTCAGTACTAATGGTACAGTGAACACTGGCTATCCACTTACCAAAGATCGCACTGAGACCCAAATCCCCATCATGCACTAAACTGAAATTGAATTGGATCAAGGAACTAATTTTTTTTACATGTGTATATCTAGCAATATGAATAATGGTTTGAAGGATAACACTATGTAAATACAACAAATACTGTGAAATTCATATTACTTTCTTAAGTGAAATTTGGTATCACTTGCAATTTTTTCTGTTTTAATTCTAATTTGTACTCTCTTAAAAAGGATCCAAATTTTAAAACAGAAACACAATCTGCTGAAAGACAGAAGATAAAACTCTTGAAGACACAGATGTAGTCAGACTTTATGAGCAAAAAAACCAGACTGCGTAGGAAACATTAAAAAGACTTCACAAATGGGATCACAATGAATTTAAAAATTTCTGCCTAGCAAAGGAAGCCATCAGCAGAAAGCAGAGACAGCCTACATAATAAGAAAAATTTCTAGCTACTTTTCAGACAAAGGAGTAACGCGTGTAAAATATTAAAAAATTCAATAAAATTAGACTCTCCAAATTTAATTCACCAATGGGTAGCTGAAGAGCCAGTAAATACATGAAAAGGTGTTCAACACTGCTGGCCATTCAAAAAATGCCAATTAAGGGGCTGGGAAGATAGCTCCGTGGCACAAGTGCCTGCCTGGCAAGTGCAAGGTTGTAAGTTTGAATCCCGGTCCCATCAAAAAAAAAAAAATGCCAATTAAAACAACACGGGTTTGAAAGAATGGCCAGAATGAAAGAATGGCTCAGCCAACAAGGAATGCTGGTGGGCTGCGGGGGAAAGAAACCCCTCTCTTTCGTCAGTGCGAGTGCAGACTGGTGCAACCACTGTAACAGCTGTGTCAACTTGAGTACAAAGTGTGCAACTAAATAGGATGGACATAACTCTGGGCATGGCTGAGGGGAAGATGCACCCAGGGCCACTTGTTGCCTGAATGGTCTGAAAAAGAAACAAAGAAGGGAGGTGCCCTTCTGTCTCTTCCAGCCTCTGTCTCCCCGTGCCTGCCGTCCCTTGGCTTCCAGCACAGACCTGAACTGCATGTAGAATATCTACTCTCTTGACACAGACTCACAGGGGACATGACCCTGAGCTCTAGGCTTTGACTGGATCCTTCAGATCTGGTGTGTAAACAGACCTTTGGTGCTCTTTCACACCTGACTCTGTGGGCAGCCGCTACAAGCCGGTCCTGTAAATTCTCACATATCTGTACATCTTGTGCTGTCTGTTTCTCCAGTAAGCATTCACTGACATAACCATTATCAAAATCAGTATGTGTCTTAGTTACTTTTCTCTCATTGCTAAGATAAAACACTTGACCATCAAAATTAAGGAAAGAAAGGTTTATTTGGCTCACAGTTAGTGGAAGTTTCAGGCTATACTTGGCTGGCTCCCAGGCAGAGGGGTGTGTGGCAGAGAGCAGCAGTTCATGGCGACAGCAAGAGCAAACGCTAGGGGTAGTGTCAACAATGGCAACAGAGAGCGATTCAGTCTCCCTTATGTTGCATTCAGGCTGTCCGTGCCAGGCTGGATGTAGCACTCACACCCATAGTCCCAGCAGCACTTTCACCCATAATCCCAGTGGATCATGAGTTCACCACAAACTCTAGGGGTCCACCCCATGACTTACATGAGGCTTTGAGGGAGACACCTAAACACAAACCACACTAGTATGAATACTTCCCACAAAATGAAACCTAGAGTTTCCATTTGATTCAGTTATTCCTGTTCTGTCTATCTTTCCAAAAGATGAGACAGTCCAAGTTCTGGCCTGTGGATTAGTTTAAGCTGTGCATGTCCACCAGGAAATTTCTGAAATCAGCCTTTTGAAGGAGTCAGAAGAGTGAATCGTCCAGCATCCGTGGGAGATGGGGCTGCGAATGGATATTGACATGGAGACAGGTAACATGGCTTTCTGATATGTTATCAGTCCTCTGTAGACCCTCATCAAATGGGTACTGGGCGTGAGGAAAAAGCAGTGCTATGATTTTTTTAAGTGCCCTCACAGCCTGTTAGAATTCAGGGAGAGTCTTCGCCTTAAGTAACCAGAAGAGACTAACTCCACTCCCTGGAGGAAGCACACACAGCAGACCTTGGAGCCTAGTAGAGGCTGGTCTCATGCGGAGGCCCTTCAGGCAGGGAGCTTTAGGGCTTGGGTGAGGGTGACTAGCAGGGCTTCAGGGTCAGGGCGTCCACTCAGCTGACAGATAGGTAAGTCTTAGCCCATTGGTGCCCAGTATTAGGCAACCAAAGCACATGTGTGTGGATCTCCTCCTCAGCTCCCACTCTCCTACCCCTCTCCTTTCTTGCCTGTGCTAGGCAGCTCCAGCTCCAGCTGGTTTCATCTTTCCTGCCGCCTGCTGCAGGGTGCAGACCTTGCTGGGGACCACAGGAGACGGTCCACAGACCTGGGTGTGGACCTTGCAGAGCAGGAGCCCGAGGTGAAGAGTGAAACTCCACACAGCCCAGAGAAAGCATGAAAGGTGCACACACACACAGGACGGGTGCTGAGCTGGCCCCAGGCCAGAGGCACTGCTGGAAGCCAACCTCGAGGAAGTCTGCAGGACCCTCAAGCCTGGCTGTCTATGGTCAAAGCAACTGAGCCTCAGCACCATTGCTTATAGCTGGCGATACTGGGCTTCCACTCCCCTTAGTGTTCTAGCCTGTGGCACAGGGGTCCTTAAGTCCACCTTTGTGGATTGTGTTGAAGTTCAACACGATATTGGACACATCAGAACAGCTAGACAGAAGGTCCACCTGCCTTACCATACCCGTCCCCGAGTCTTTCCAAACTCCTGAAACTCTCAGGTTGGCTTCATTCTTTAAGACCTTCTGACACCAAAAATATTTTAATTGTTCTCCCTGAGGTAAAAATAAAAGGAATCAAACAGCCTTGTTCGATTGAAGGATCAGCCCATTGGTCCCCAGCAGGACTGTTGAGATTGCAGGTGCTGAGATGAAACCCTTCACCCTGATGGACACCTGCAGGATGCCCATGGTGAGCACCAGGAGCCTTGGCCTACAGGATTCAGTGGGCTCACCTCCAGCAGCTGGGGACACTTCGTCCACTCATCCAGATCTGCAGCAGATGTGCACTGCAAGAGCTGTGGGGTTTGGGGAGAAAAACTGACCTGGGTTTGAACCACCTCTGCATCTTTCTCTCTCTCTCTCTCTCTCTCTCTCTCTCTCTCTCTATCTCTCTCTCTGCTATGTCTGAGGCTGAGGCTGAGGCTGAGGCTGAGGCTGAGGCTGAGGCTCAGGTTTTTCATCTTCAAAATGAAGATGGCATAGCTCTGTGTTAATCAAGGTGGGTTCCTGGTACTGGGAAGCCAGAGGCCAGCTGCTGTCCACGAAGCCATCAAGCCTTCTGGGAGCAGCAGCTCACCAGGCCAGCCTCCTCATGTGACCTCCGTGACCAGCAGCCCATACAGCTCCTTCCCTGCCCCCAGAGCCTGCCTTCACCCAGGCTTACTCCTGGGCGCCTTCTGATCCACCTTGACAGCACTTGCCCCTTCCTGCTCTGAGTCCTCTACAGCCAAGGAAACACCTGCTTTCCTCAGTGCACTGCTAGCTGTTTATTGCAAGTGTAGCTTTTTAAGTCAGCATCACACTCCAGGTTGGCAACAGTTTGAAGTTAAAGCTCATGCTCCTTTGTGCATCCCTACAGCCTCGCTAGGAGCAAGGTCCAGCCAGAGGCACTTACTGCATGGTTAGGAAGGGAAAGAAGAAAGTGACAGGAAAAAAAGAGGAGCAGAGAGAGGGAGGAGAAGATGATGGGTGGGAACAGGCCGGGAGGAGAGGTGAAGGGAAGGAGGGAGGCAGGGAAAGACAGGAGGAGGCCAGGAGCAGAGGGAAAGAGAGAGGAGGAAAGGGTGGTAGAAATAAGGAGAGGGTGTTAGCTAGCAGCTGCATAGGGGCTGGTTTTGAAAATGAAACCGATCCAGAAGAGCCATTTGACCCTGAAAAACAGCACCAAACTTGACTTTGCTCGCTGACCCTTGAGCAAGCTAATCACAGCCTGAGAAGCAAGGTCACATGCTGGCCAGGACGCTAAGAAGTGAGATGGTTCCCATCCATCCCCAGCCTCTCCTTTGTCACCCAAATTATAACATGAAAGACAGAAGCAGCATAATGGGGCCTATGTATTCTTTGGAACACAGGGGAGAAAGACAGGGCTTTGAACAAAGCCCCAGCCTTCCAGGAAGAGGTGCCCTCATTTTCTTGGGCAGCCCCAGCCTCTTTTAAAAGTAAGAATGAACAGATCTACTACCATGGCAACCACCGCTCTGCCATCCTGGGATGTGACAACTTACTGTAAGTTGCTCCCGAGGCCAGATCACTCCAATTTCCAGGCCACACAGGAACAAGCGCCTTTTAAAAGGAAAGACAGATTACACCTTTCAGACCCTGGCTGGTCCGCAATGATGGATGGGGCAAGCCTCCATCCTCCCCCGCCTTCTGCTGCACTGCAGGACACAGCTTCCCTATTCCAAACTCCAATTTGAAAGCAGTCTGAAACTTTAAGTGAAAAGGTTGTTAACAGGCTCCTGAATACACAAAGAGAGGCCTCACCTCTCTGCTCACACTGATGTTGAACTTGATACATGGCAGAGAGAAGGGCCAGTGCAAGCACAATGGAGCCTTCCTCAGGACCCCATGTCACTCGGGCTCCACCTCAGCCTGCTCGGCAACACTGTGGCAGGAGAGTGTGCACTGACCTTCTTGAAGGGTTCTTGGCACCACCACTGTGCCCAGCCCTACAGGAAAGGTATTGTGAGTTACATACCCTCACAAGCCCCACAGTCATGGACCCATAAAAATTCTCTTCCCTTTCCAGTTTAATAATAGACTTACAAGCCGGGTGTGGTGGCTCACGCCTGTAATCCCAGCACTTAGGAGGCCGAGGCAGGAGGATCGGTGTGAGTTCGAGACCAGCCTGGGCTACAAAAGTGAGCTCAAGGCCAGCCTCAACTGCATAGCGAGACCCTGTCTCAAAAATAAATAAATAAATAAATAAATAATAATAATAATAATAATAATAATAATAACAGACTTACAGTCCGGTACATGGCTGGGCAGCTGCATCCCAGCCTCCCTTGCTGTCAGTTCCATGCAAGAAGAGAAAGTGGGGTCACTTGTGGACCAAAGCCTTTACAATAGAGAACTTGTTCATTCATACTCCCATTTGTCAACCAGCAAGCCTGGTCATGTAAGGAGTGCAGATGAGAATAGCATCCGAAGAACTTCATGTACAAGAATGAAAGTGATGGAAGGAGCCCCTCAAGGAGCACATGGAGAATAGCCATCTGCTGGCCTGGAGCTCAAACAGGAGTGTACCAGACCAGTGAAGTCTACCTTATCCGAGTCTTCCTCATGCGATCTACTTGTTACAGCAGCAGACGTAGTCTCAAAATTTACACACAACCCTAATTCCAAAGCCTTAGATTTATATTGGTTATATCAATCACTGTCAGTCATTTACAAAGCAAAAACTAGCTATTTCATCTCAACCTCTATAAATGTAATACAGTAAGTAACTCATAAAAGTGATGGGCAACTGGCCAGGCACGGTGGCATATGCCTGTAATCCCAGCACTTGGGAAGCTGAGGCAGGAGGACTATTGCAAGTTTGAGACCAGCCTGGGCTACAAAGTGAGCTCGAGGCCAGCCTGAGCTGCATAGCAAGACCCTATCTCAAAAACACAAAACAAAATGTAGTAGCAAACTAGGAAATAAGAAAGTACAGCTGTGTTATTCAGCCATGGGAAATCCCTTCAACTGGAGCTTGAAAAGCCAGAGAAAACAAAGTGGAAGTGGCCAAGAGAGCCACAGATCACTCTGCCTCAGATCCCCACTGTTATGTCAACACCACCATTACCACAGATTAGCAAACCAGTAAAATGTCCTCACCCTTACAAATGCTGCCCGAGTGAGAGCCCAAGAGCAGTATGCTTAAGGAGGCCCAGCTCTTAATAGACCACTGGAGCAGCAAAATATACAAGAAGAAAAGACGGCTTTTCTCTCCCTCTGCCTTCTAGGCTCCTCCCTGGGCCTCCCACAGGCAGGGCTGAACAAGGAGGCAGCTACAAAGTCAGTGTAACTCAGATGGATCTAAAAACAAGAGACGAGTAACACGCAAGGTATCTATTGCCATAGCACTTGCGACAATGCTGGGTCCAGATCTGCACTTGACTAGCAGTGGCTTTCTAGAATACTGAGATGTGAAGTCTCCTCCTGACCCAGGCTTAACAGGAATGATCTCTACTGCCTGAGATGTGAGTGTGGAGACCGGTCGTCACTCTGCGTCTACAGTCTACATTCCAATGTGCAGACCTATTCCCAAACAGAAAACAGAATTTGACAAAGACCCACGTGCAACCAAACAGAAGCATGAGCTAGAAGTATAACACATGCGACCACCCACTGCACAGGTAGCTCCACAGGGCTGGGTACCACACTCAACCCTTCAAGCACACTTTTCGCTCTTGATCTTCAGGGCAACCTTATCGAAAACACTTTAGTCCTTGCTTTACCATTGCAAGCACTGAAGCCCAGGAGCTTGCATAAACTCACTCAAGAATTAAATAATGAGATAGATGGACCCAAGTCTGGCACCACATTTACGGGCCTTCACCCCAACCTTCCCTCCTGTCCCCATCGCAGCCTTTTGAGTTCTGATCTCAGTGGTACCCGGGTGGCAGAGTCTGCACTCCGGGCTGCTGGCCCTGCCTCTACTTACACCCTCCCTAGTTAGGTGACGGCCATCCACAGCAGCCCTTCTGGAAGCAGACCTTGCACTGGCACTTTGCCCCTTGCACTAATGCAACTTCTATGCTAAATGCCTTTCCCAGGCTTTTCATAGTTTGATCCAGGGAGTCCAACTCAGTAGGTCTTGGGGGGAATCTGTCAAGCTGTCACCCGTAGGGACTCCATAGGATCCTGACTCTGCCCACCGTGGAAAGCCTGGGTGCTGTGTCCAGATGCCATTCAGACTCTACCTTACCCATGCAGTCTGATCACTGAGGCTTTCTGCCTAGAATGTTGGTGTCTTGGTCTGCACGGGCCACCATAACAGAACACCAGCCACTTCAGTGGCTTAGAGAACAGAGATTAATTTTTATTTTCCTATAGTTCTGAGGTGATTTGGGGCAAAGCTTCTTTCCTTGGTTTGGCAATGATCACCGCCTTGCTATATCCTCACTTGAACTTATTCTGTGCTCTCTTCCTATTTCTATAAGACCGGTTACAATAGACTAGAACCCACTTCAGCATCGCATCGGCCTTAGCCATCTCTTCTAGCACTTGTCTTCAAATAAGATCTCATTGACGACATAGGGCCCCGATGTATAAATTGGAGTAGTTGCAGTTCAGTCCATTATTGCTAAGTAAAGGCCATGAGCATGAGTCTGAGCCTAAGACAAGCCTTGGATTGCAATCCTGGCTCACCATCTGTTTACTCACTGTGCACCCTGGGACAAAATTTTGTCTGCCTCTGAGACTTTTCAAGCCAAGAAGGCCCATAAAATGAAAGGCAGCCACCTACACAAGGCACCAGGCATTCAGTGGGTCTTAGGTGGACAAAGCATTTTCGTTAGCTGCATCTCTACCCCTACAAATGCTTTTCTGCCTCCTCAGCTGCTCCCTTCCAGACCCCATCTTTATCTGCTAC
The DNA here is from genome assembly GCA_004027025.1 of Myocastor coypus. NCBI lineage: Eukaryota > Metazoa > Chordata > Mammalia > Rodentia > Myocastoridae > Myocastor > Myocastor coypus. The sequence goes on along the minus strand of PVJA010007122.1, from coordinate 32,367 downwards.
TTGACGTTTGCTCAAAGCTGTGCAAGATCCTCAGAACCTCTGTGCTTGAAGCAAGGCAGACACTACCACCCCTGTACCCTCAGGGCCACAGGGCAGCTGTCTGGCTGATGTCCAGCTCCTGATGCAGCAGTTCGTGAGGGGAGGCCTCACTTCTCCTAACTGTGCCCCGTGCCTCTTCATTCATCCAGGGATTTTTGAATGCAACCATGATGTAGTATAAAGCTTTACAAACAAAACTCTCCCTTGATAAACCCCACAGAACAGTGGGTGAGGGCTTCAGTTTGAGACGGAGATTTTCTCCTGCCTACAATATCATGGACAGCCAGGTATTGAAAAGGTACACACTGCTATGATTTGCATAATTTAAATGTGTTCCTTAGTGGTTCAGGTCCTAGAAATTTGCTCCCCAGCATGGTAGGTGGGGAGGTGGGCATTCTGGGTGGAAATAGCATCCCCAGGAATGCTGTCTTACGAGGATTAATGCTGGTCTTGCAGACTTCTTAAATCTCGAGAAAGGTAAGTGTGCAGAGTGGGGGCTCTTCAATACTCTCCCTCTTCTGCATGTGGCCAGTTAATTCCTGTTCCTCTGCCAAGCTGTGACACAGCCAAGCCTGGGGGAGGGGGGGGTAGTCAGAGAGCAAACAATTTTAAATATTAACCTCCCAAACTATGAGCTAAATTGTTTTATTTGCTTTACAACATTCCCAGCCTTCAGTATTTTGTTATAGCAACATAAAATGGATTGAAAGACACATCTCTGAGACTCATGCACATGGCAGTCTCCTGTCACCATGGTGCATTTCAATCCCAGGTCGTAGGAAAATCTGTGCAGTGACATCACTGCATGTTTTCACCAGAAGGATAAAAACAGCTCCCTGGCAGTGAGAAGTCCTAGGATGTGAAATTTCCAGTCAGGCTGTCCATCCATCAGGACAGACACCACTCTGGAGAAGCTGAGGTCCTGGCTCTGACATGGCCATGTGGTCGGAGGCATCTCCACACACAGCCTCGTGTCCCTCTCAGCAAAAGGAAACTTGTCCCCAGCAGGTAGTGCAGGGCAACTGCCCACTGAGCTGATGCGGGGAGCAGCTTGGTCTGCACAGGAAGAGGAGAGGACATGGCGTGGCATCACGCAATCCTGCAGCAGGATCTCTGGGTCACAGAGAAGCTGGCACTTGGGTCACGACTCTGACCAGCTGCCTCCATCTGGTTGAAGACGTACATGAGGCGCATACAGACAACAGGTGCAAAGGCTGACAGACAAGCCACTGGCCAAAAGCAGCGTGCTCTGGCTCTCAGAGGCCTGATGTCAAAGCTGTCAGCAACAGTGCTCCCACAGGCCAGAGGGAGCCCTCACCAGAGCCCACACCTCAAGGACCCTTCCTCTGTAACTCTAGTTCTGACCTGCACCTCACAGTGCAGTGCAGGATAGGGCTACACATCACCCTCCCTTTCCTAGGGGCTCAATGCAGCCCACTCCCAGGGCATGCAGAGCTGGTGGATGTCCAAAAGGTCAGCCAGGGTTGGGGGCACACACATCCTGTCCTGAATCCCAGTTGTCCCCCAATCACACAGCCACGTTTTAGGGCCCAGTGAGGAGCTGCCAAGCTGACTCATGAATTACTTATGCTCTTACACTCACACCTAGTATGGGCTTTATTCCATTAGTTACTAAATCTTCCTTCTTTGTTGTTTGTTTGTTCATTTGTTTGTGATGAGGGGCTGGGAAGATAGCTCAGTAGCATAAGTGCCTTCCAGCAAGTACAAGGTCCTGAATTCAATCCCTGGTACCATCAAAAAAAAAAAAAAAAAAAAAGTTTGAGATAGGATCTTACCATGTGGTCCAGGCTGGCCTTGAGCTCCCTCATAGCCCAGGCTTGCCTCAAACTCTCAATGGTCATTTCCCAGCCTCCCAAGAGCTGGAATTACAGTCATGAGCCATAGTGCCCAGCCACTAAATTGTTTGTAAGGTTGGAGATAGGTGTTTTCAAGCAGCCAAAGCCCACCACTGAAAGTCTGCCTCGTTTTGGTTGCTGTGCCAAGGTTTTAATTTCTCTTCAAATTACCAAAATTACTCTTTACCTAGTTATGCCTATCTCAACTGTGAATTTCGCTGTCTTACTACCAAAACTTGAATTCCATCTAACTGAGAAGTAAAGCTGGTTTAGCTCCCTGTTGCTGCTATAACAAATTATCACAAATTTTTGGACTTCACAGTCACCCAAGTTTATCACCTTTCTGTTCTGAAGATGACAATTCTGAAGGAGCCACCCTAGGCTCAAATCAAGGTCTGAGCAGGGCCATGCTGGCTCCTCTCAGGAGGCCCCGGGGGTGAGTGCCTCATACCCTTCCCATTCCCAGGCCCCTCACACTCAGCCCCACACACCTCCATCCTTGGAGCCTACAGCAGCCACCTGAGCCCCAGAGCACTGGCTAGCTCCCACTCTGGCCTCCTGCCTCCCTCCACGCAGAAGGAACCAGGATGCAACCAGTCCCTCCCAGGTGACCCACAGCTCTCTCTCTCTCTCTCTCTCTCTCTCTCTCTCTCTCTCTCTCTCTCTCTCTCTCTCTCTCTCTGTCTCTCTCTGCACTTGCCAGTAGCTCAGTGCACTTGAGGGTTCCAGGGCTGGGATAGTAGATATATCTGAGGCCATTATTTCACTGACCGTGGGCTATAGTTTCAGTCATTTGACAAACTCCAAACCCCCCTCCTCAGCATTTCCAGGGAGGCCCAACAAGCCTTTGCTTGGCAAGGACAGCATCACACATGGCCACAGGCCACCTCTCCAGCTCTGCGGTGCTCCTGAGCCCATACCTGCCTCCCACAGACAGCCCCAGATGCTGGGCTTTGAAGGGACAAAGCACATTTGCCGAGCATGTCCAATCCTTTTCCACATGCCAGTGGTTGAGTGTTCCAAGAGAATCTGCTCCACTCCCCGCCTTCTCCACAGCTACACGAGAGATCATGGCCCACTTTCCCCCTTCCACCCCTCCAGGTTTCTCTCTCTAGCATGGCTTCCACCCAAGCAGTGTCTCTTCTGAACCACAGCTGCTGGAAGGGACATAATGGCTTCTACTGCATGTTTACACTGAGGCTAAAAGCATCAAGTAGCATCCATCACATAGGAGGTCATGATTGACATCTCCTCCTGCAGGTGACATAACACCATACAGTGTACAGTCAGGTTTCTCCAGAGCAGGAAAAATGCAGGTCGATAATGGATAAATGCATGAGAAAGGGAGAGAGATTAGGAGGAATTTGCCTACAAAATTATGCAAGCTAGAAAGTTCAAATTCTACAAAGCCCATGTTTCAGACTGAGTCTGAAGGCAACTTGTGTTGCTGTAAAAACAGGAAGAGTATATGCCCCCAGTTAGGGGTGGGGACACAGCTCAGTGGTAGGGCATTCACCTAATGTGCACGAGGCTCAGGGTTCAGTCCTCAGTGCTGCATGAGCATAGGACTATGGCCCCATTTACAGGCCATCAGACAGCTAGGAAGCTAACGTCCCATTCTGACAGCACCAAGAAGGAGAGCCATCTCTTACCAGAGCAGAGCCAGCTTTGGCTCTACTCAGCACTTCAGCTTGATTGAGTGAGGCTGGGCTGGAATTCCTTATGCAGTCTGTCTGTTCAAATGGTTTTCCTTATGAGAACTCGCAGAATACTGTTTGAGCAAACATCCGGGCACTCCATGGCCCCATCAAGTTAACACAGGGGATGAAGCACCACATACGGTGTCTCACAGACACTTGGAGATGAACACATGAAGAACTATTTGGGAAAAGCGTATGTAACCTGCAAACCAGTACAGTGTTTCCCAAATACTCACCTGTGGTAGTTGATACATTGTGTCAACTTGCGGACGCTTGGCTGGATGGGCAGGGCTGGTTCTGGGCTGTGGGGACCCTATCATGCAGGATGCAGAGGGCCTGCCCTGGGATGTGATTGGTTCCACTCTAAGGCCAGATGGGCTACCCCAGAGTGACTCTGCACAAAAAGTGTGTAAAATGAGTTGAGGAAGACTGTGGATCAGCCCAGCCCGGCCCTGCCCTGGCTGCTTCATGCCTGGCCCAGTCCTTCCTCACTTCCTTAGAGAAGTCCTCATCTCTGGAAGAGCTTGATCTTCATTTGGAGGAGCTCTGGAGCCAGTGGAGTATGAACTAAAATCACCACAAACTGTGAGCTAAATAAACCTTTACTTCCTTCATTTTGTGTGTTGGGTATTTGTCTCAGCAATGAGTAAAAAGTAACTAAGACACTCTCCCAAGGCTCAAAATCCTGCATTTATTTTCTCTTAAACTCTACGTGTTTGTGTTTCACACAAGAAAAAAATCTGTGCTTCAGCCGCCCATGGCTCAGACCTAAGAAGACAACTTCTGCTCCGCAGAGAAATAATAAGCAGCCCCAAGCCCTTTGGTAGGACCAACAAAGTATTTACTAATCACAAGCTACTATATAAGCCTCGACTAATCAAGGTAGCATGGCTGTGGGTGACTGTCAGCTTTCCCTGCCTTACCAGTGACCTTAGGGACAAGGTTGCCCAGCTGGTACCCACTGGCTCCTCCATGCTGATGCTCATCCAGCCCCATGGAGAGCAAGCTTCTCCCTTCTGCATTATCTTGTGAGCTGTACTGGATCCTCACGGCCACTCACAGGTGCCACAGAAGCAAGAGCTTGAGTCCCCACAGGAAAGAGCTGCCACAGCTGGTGGCACTGTAGACACTGCAGGGAGGTGATCCTGAGAGGGCGTGTACATGCCTGGGCCAATCCTGCTGGTGGCCACTGAGGTGAGAAGGAAGACGGCAGAGGGAGGGGCGGCAGGCTCGCCAGGAGCCAGCGTGCACCAGAGGCAGGAGGGCAGAGCTATCAACAAGCTGAGACCTATCATTAGTATAATCGCTATTATTTATTAACATTTAGGAAATGCCAGCCATGTGTTAGCTATTGTCACAGTCTAAAGCATTGAATTCAGCCCAGTTGCTCTGAAAAAATGTGCCTTGCCAGTTGGCCAAGAAGCAAAAAAGAGATCAAGAAGCTGTCCCAAGAAAGGTCTTAGGCAACACTTCAACTCACACCTGTCCGGATCTAGAAGGTAACTATATCCTCCTTTGATGTAGTCATGGCTTGTATCTAGTTGTCTCCCCAAAGCCTCATGTAAATCATGAGGCTGTCAAGCACGGGTCTCCAGGGACAGGGCTTGTGGCCAAGAGAGGTGCTAACCATTACACTGACAGCACATGCTGTCAGAGCGTCCCCTGCCTTCCCGAGGTGGTGGTCTCTCAGAGATACGGAGAGAATCATTCTGGACATGGCAGCGCCCCAGCCCTTCCTCCAGACCCTATAACACAAGGGCAGCTTTCTTTTCCTAAGCCTGTGTGATGGGTATTCGTCCCAGCAACGACAGAATACTAACTAAGACAGGTGTCCAGTAGTCAACAAATCATTCTTCCTTGGCCAGACTCTTGCTAGGGGCCAAAGTTTGGAAACAAAAATAAGAAAGATCAGGGCAGCTCACAAGGCCTCAGAACTGTGGAACAGCTTTGACTCTGCCGTGGGAAAGTCCATGAGCTAATGGACTGATGTGACACCAAACTTGTCCAGGAGCTTGTGCCATGAAGGTTTAGAAAGGAGCTTCGGGGAGAGCTGGGCTCCGTGGCTGTGTCATCATTCACCCATTTGACAACTAGGCACACTCAGTGTACTGGTTGGCCTTCCCACCCCTGGAACATAATGCCCAATACACACAACTTAAGGAGAGTCTCATTTAGCTCTTGGTTTCAGAGATTTTAGCCCGTGGTCTGCTGGCTCAAGGCAGATACATCATGGCTAAAGGGTGACCAGGAAGCAGAGCCAGGAAGCAGCTCTCGGGTGGAGTGGGCCAGGGCCCAGGCTTGGACCCCAAGGCCATGCCTCCACAACTCACCCACACAGGCCGAGGCCCTCACAAGCCATCCAGGTTGACAATCCAGCATAAGCGTTGCATGCAGTGAGGCCTAGGGGTGCTGCAGGCTAAGTTCCCCACCCACAAATGAGCGGGCTATTGGATTTTGAACTGCTTCATAAAGAGACTTTTGGAAGTTCACTGCACCACCGTACCACTAGCTCTTTTGCAGAGCTCAGCTGAGGAACATAGGCTGAGTTATGGCATTCCAGGTCTCAGGCAAATTCTCACTGTCTCCTATTAAACTGTATGAGGTTAAAGAATATATTGAATTTAAGGGGCATATATTCTGCTGACCAAAATTACACACAAGGCATTTGTCACAGCTGTGCAGGCATTACTAAATCAAGGCTCTGAAGGTGAATGCATTGTTTGGCATTATGTCACCAGAGTCTCAATTATAACACCATCAGTCTAGGGCAGGGAGAGGGGTCTTGATGGGTGACACTAGGGGAGGGGCTCCTTTCTCACTCATCACTGCGCCAGCAGAACAGCGTGCCATCAGGGACGGATCACAGGAGCTGAGCAGCAAACATCCCCATCATGGTAGATGGCTGTGCTTGGCAAAGCACAGAGGGCCTGCGGCGGCAGCCCTGAAGCTGCACATGCACCGTCAGGAGGAGCACAAGGCAAGCAGGCTCCTGCAGCAGAAGCACTCGGATGCCAGGGCGCAGAAGGGGGCGCCCCCTGCCATCCAGCCAGCCACCCACCATCTAGAACTGCGTTTGCCTTCCTGGGTTTGTAACCCATTTCACAACACACACAGCTCTTCAACACCCACACAAACAGTCACAACCAACCAACCATAAACTCAGAATTTTTGTGATGGATTCACTGCGACGTTAAGATTAGAGTGCGGGGTTTCTTCTTCCTTGCTGGGATCCTTATTTCTCCATGAAATTTCAGAAGGGAGGATCAGGCTACATTCAGGAAAAGAAAGTAGCAATACTCAGACAAAAATTCCTGTTAGCCCTCAAGGAACAGAGTGGCCAGCCCCTGCTCCACCTCCTACCCATCCCACTTCTTGGGAACCACAGTCACCACACTTGGGACCCACTTGTAAACAGCTCACCCAAGAACTCAGATACCAAGCTCTATGATTCACTACACACACCGGCGATGGGCACCGCTGAGATACACACCCAGTACCACACCCCGTGTGAAGACACACACACTCAGGCTCTCACAGCAGCGTTCATCAGAGCCCAAGGGCAGGAATGAAACCAGCCTGTCCTCTATGGCTTGGCACGTTCAAGTACTTGCAACTGTAATCCAGCATGCTGGGAGGCTGTGATTGGAGGATCTCAAGTTCAAGCCTGAACAACTTAGCAAGATTCTGTCTCAAAATAAAAAAATGAGAAGGGAATAAGGACATAGCCCAGTGTGAAGATCCCAGGTTCCATCTACAGTACCACACACACACACACACACACACACACACACACACACACACACAATGAAAGCTCTTGAGAAGTGACAGCATGTCCTGTGAGCATACCTACAGCTGCGCTGCTCAGGCACCTCTGGAAGGGCCGTCCTCGGGAAGGGCTAGTCACCAGCCCGTGGGAGGCCACAGGGATGTGGTGGAGGAACCTTGAGAAGGTGAGGCCTAGGGAAAGGAAGTTAAGTCACTGAGGCCCACCCTCAGGGACACGGGCCCCTTCCTCTCCCTTTGGTTTCTCTGCCACCCTAACGTGAGTAGCTTTGCTTCCTGACGTAATATTCTGCCTCGCCACAGGATCTAAACAGCAAGCCAAGTGACCACTGACTGAAGTCATAAAGCGAGGTAATCCTTTCCTCCTGGTAAGCTGCTTCTATGGGATATGCTGATTGAAACATACACCTTGAAGGTAGGGGAAGTCACCTCATTCCCTGCTCTTCCCCCTTCTCTCCATGCAATGAAATCACAGAGCAGAGCTAGACCCAGCCATGGTGCACAGAGGGAGTGACTTAGGCCCTGCCAAGGCCAGCCTGGGTCGGCACCTGGACTCTAGTCATCAGGCCGAGGGCTAACACATGACAGCTTCAGAGCAAGGCTGTTTAATAATAACAAGCCCAAGCTTCCTGTGGGAACTGGCCACACACCCTCACCCCACACACACACCATGCACACCCCACCCCTGCTCTCCTGCACAAAGAAACTGGCGGAGCCCATGCAGAGCTCCAGTTCTTTGCCTCCAGAGAGCCTGGTGCAAAGCAGGTCTCGTCTGAGGCACAGTGGCTCTTCCCCACTTTTGTCCCAGCCAAACCCAGACATCCTCTGTGCTATCCAGGCCCCTGCTATGATAAACAGCCAAGAGAAAAACAGTTTTCATTTCAAGTTAGACAAGTGCAAAGGTTTGTGCCAGCGTTCCCAGTGACTCGGGAGGCTGAAGGGAGAGGGCCTGTTAAGCTCACGAACTAGAGACCAGCCTGGGTAACACAAGATTACATTTCAAAAGCAAATAAAGTCAACAAAGGGTTTACGGGTGTATTTCAGAGATAGAGCCCTTCCTTAGCATGTTGGAGACCTTAATTAAATACTCAGCACCACAAAAAGGTAAATATCTAGATAGACAATAGATTAAAAAAAGTCCGATACAGGGTTAGATAGATAGACAGATAGACAGGCAGGAGAGAAAGAAGGGAGGAGAGACAGAGACAGAGACAAGGAAAGACAGATGGAGAGAGCCTTAACATCAAAGCCTCCAAAGCCCCAGCGAGGTCCACTTGGTGAGTTCCAGTTCCTACCAGCCTCGGAGTGAAGGCGTGGGACTCTGGGAAATGTGACTGCTTTCTTGGGGTCTTGGGACCAGGGCAGGCCTCTCCCACACCTCCTCAACAGGAAAGGGGGTGTGCCTGGGGCTGGGAAGTCGGGAAGTGGGTGCACAGAGGAGCTGCTTCCTCTCCAGAAGGTTTGGCCTGCTGACCTCAGCTTGCAGGGCTCTGAAGGAGCTGAAGGGGTCCTGCCCTGAGACAGAACAGGAAGTGAGCTCTGCCCTGGCCAGGGAGAAGGAAGCACTTGCCTTGCAAACACTCTCCCCCCACCCAGGGTAGGATGCCCAGGATGGCCAGGAGACAGGGTGGGAGCCAAGAAGTCCTGGTAGGTCCAGCCCTAAGCACCCCTGCAAGGCAGGTCCTCGTTCTCCTCCTCACTGAAATTTTCCCAGTGAAGGAAAGGCAGAGAACGCCTCAGACTGTGCAGCTGCCATACCATTTATCTTCATTGTGTCATTGTCTCTAGTGATCAAATCCTGGCTGCTGCCCCAATTAATTAGTACTTTTGCAGTAAATCAACCATTCCTTACAAAGGAATAAACAAACTGTGTGTGTATGTGTGTGTGTGCATATGTGTGTGCGCGCATGCACACACATGCGCACAAGCATGCCCACCTGCACCGTTCCCATCTCTGGCCCACAAGAGGAGACACAAATTGGAACGTCCCTGCTGGCTCACTCAGAAGCAAAAGGGTAGGGCACCAAGACAGGAAGCGGTGCCCTGGAGAGCAGGGGCAGAGGCGACTGGCATCACCAGGAATGTGGAACACAGGTCTACACAGGGCAGCCCGCCCTTGCCTGCTCGTCCTCAGGAGCAGAAGCAGCACGGACCTCCCTGTGGGCACTCAGGCAACTAATGAGCCTTCTGTGTGAACAGAGAGAGGAACCTCAGTCTGTGGCCAAAGCCCCTGATGGCAGTACAATCTGAGGGGCAAGGGCACGACAGCAGCCCCTTCCCAGCCTGAGCAGTCCTGAGCTCAGGGCCTCAGATCAGGCTGGCGTGGAGGGGCATGCGAGCCAGGCCAGGGCTCTGCGCTGCCCCCAGGGCGAGCAACGCCAAGGACCACACACCAGGGAAAAACATATGCCCTCACGGCCCTGGTTGGCAGGGGAGCCAGCATCTGGGCTGTCCTGGATTTGCCCTGTCACTGCTCTGGAGAGAGGGCAGACATTAGAGTGGAACCTGCCTATATCTTGTCCTGCGAGCATGACAGAGAGGCGCATACTCTCCTGAAAGTCGAATGCACCCTTTAAATGCTGTGAGCATTGCGTTTCCATGTAATTGCCTGGTTTCACAATCCTATGGGTTTTGACATATTTAAACCATTATTTCAGGGAAGTGTCCAAAGTCTTCATTAAACTGCTAAAGGAGCACGTGGTACAAAAAGGAGTTACAAAGCCAGCCCTGGATGCATGGTGTTATGGTTTATGTCTAGTTGTCCCCACAAAGCCTCAAGCAGTCATAGGCGGGGACTTCTATAGATTGAGACTTGACTCATGAGTCACTTGGATTATGTGTCTTAATACTGATGGGATTATCGGTCTGAGTACAGCTGGGACTATGGGTGTGGTCTAGGGTGGATATCCTAAGGCAGAGAGCCTGATTGGAGTATAAAAAGAGACAGAGAGAAAGACTTATGCTGTTGCTCTGCTACCCTGATTGGCTGCGTCTACCACCATTTTGTTGCTATCCTACCGCCATGAACTGGATGCTCTCTGCCCTGTTCCACTCAGCCTTGGGCCAGCCAAATATGGACTGAACCCTCCAGTAACTATGAACCAATAAACCTTTCCTTCCTTCATTTTGGGTGTTGGGTATTTGTCCCAGCAATGAGTAAAAAGTAACTAAGACACACGGCCTCTCTTCATCGCCCTGTGCGGGTGGTGAAGCAGGGGACGAGCACCCAGAGGAGCCCCTCACCTGCTGCTAGCTGAGACTGTGACCCTGCCCCACCCCTTCATGCTGGGCCCCTCCCTAGGGCACCTCGGCTCCCAGTAGGGCACACGCAGACCAGGGTGACATGGAACTAGGAGAGTCATAGGTTTACTGGTGACACTGTGGATCAAGACAAGATAGGTCACAGTCACAGTACAGCTTCTGAACCTTCTATCAGGGTTGGAACGAGGGAATGTGTGCTGAAGGAACAGACGAGTGAGGTACAGGGACAGAGAGACAGGGAAGAGGGGAGAGAGAGAGACAGACAGAGACAGACAGAGAGACAGGGACAGGGGAGAGAAGAGAGACACAGAGAGAGGGACAGAGAGACAGACAGGGAAGAGAAAGAGAGGAGAAAGAAAGAGAGAGAGAGACAGGGACAGAGAGAGAGGGAGAGACAGACAGACAGAGACAAAGAGAGCAGAAATGTGCAGCAGGGAGGGCACAGAGAAAGAATACAAGAATGAGAGGGGCTGCAGAGACAGCTCGGTAGTCTAAGCTAGGACCCAGGCTTGATTGCTGGTGCCACATGCGTGCCAGCCCCGGAGCCCCAGGCACACTGAGCCAGCCACCAGAACCAGGCGTGGTGTTGCACACCTTTAATCCTAGCACTGGGGAGGCTGGGAGAGAAGGATCACTATGAGTCTGAGTAGCAATTGCCTATGCCAAATAAATAAATGTAAGTAAATAAATGAATAGATAATAAAATTGGAAAGAGAGAGAGAGAGAGAGAGAGAGAGAGAGAGAGAGGGAGAGAGAGAGAGAGAGAATGAGAGCCAGAGACAGGGAGGCAGGAAAGCGAGAAGGGCTGGAAGGGAGGGAGAGAGGGACCCTTGAGGGCCGCAGGACCTGCACGAGGAGGGCCCTGGAGCCTGCACACGGCCTCCCAGCTCCTCCCTTGGGACCGCCTCAGTCCAGCAGCTCTGAGCACACAGAGACTGGGCAGTGCGTGCTGAGTCTCTGGTCAGGTCCTGCTGTGCAAACCCTGAAGCACCTGGCCCTCCAGAGGGCAGGTGTCAGTGACACCCCCGGGGGAGGAAGAAGCCATGCACATGGCAGCAACTCATGTGCTCTGCCTTTCCTTAGCCTCTGCGTGGACTGCAGACTCCCAGCCAGCTAGGACCGTGCCCGAGACAGTCGCTTTGTGCATCCATGGCTCACAGGGATCTGCTCCCCTAGGAGCCTGGACAGTGTGTCCTGAAGAAGGCCAGGCAGGGTGCAACCCCTGTTGCCCAGCACAAGACAGTCTGGGGCAGGAGCATCTCCCTGAGTTCAGGGCCAGGTGTTTTACTTTGTTTGAAATCATGGCCAGGTGAACTAACTCACTTCACCCATGGGTGCTGAGGGGGATAGTGACTCCATGAGATCTGCATTCTTTCCTTCCTGTATGATTTGACACTTCTCCATGGAGAAAGCAGGGTCTGTGTCCCTCAGCTCTGGACCTAGGAAGGCTCATGGCCATAAGGAAGTGACACAGTGACTTTCAAGTGACAGTCTCACTGATCTGCTCCTGGCTTTCTCTCCCTAGGCACTGTACTCAGAGGAAGCCCAGACTGGCTCTGTGAAGAGGTACAGGGCAGGGACCCCAGGTGCACCCCGTGACAGGTAGCACCCCAGCCCAGGAGTGGCTAGTGTTCTGTCCCTGCTTCTCAGATCCTGGCACCGTTCTGTCAGCTTAGAAGACACACTATGTTCATGAGAGAAATTGGTCTGTAGTTTTCTTTTTTAGTTACATTTCTTTCTGGTTTTGGTATCAGTGTGATACTTGCTTCTAGGAATGATTTTGGAAGGATTGCTTCTTTTTCAAATTCATTGAAGAGTTTGAGGAGTACTGGGGTTATGTCTTTTCTAAATTTATTGTAGAATTCAGAGGTCAATCCATCAGGTCCCAGACTTTTCTTTGTCGGTAGGCTTTTTATTACATTTTGTATTTCATTGGCTGTTATTAGATTATTGAGAATTCTAATATCTTCTTGATTCAGTTTTGGTAATTTGTACTTTTCTAGGAATCTGTACATTTCTTCTGTGGCTTCAATTCTGTGAGAGTAGAGATTCTCAAAGTAACTATTTATGATTCTCTGTATCTCTGCTGGGTCTGTAGTAATTTCACCCTTTTCATTCCTTATTGCTTGAATTTGAGTCCTTTCTTTGCTCTTTTTGATGAGGTTCGCTAGGAGCTTATCAATCTTATTTAATCTCTCAAAGAACTAGCTTTTGGATTCATTAATTCTTTGTATTGTTTTCTTTGTCTCAATTGAATTGATTTCTGCTCTAATCTTTATAATTTCCTCCCGCCTTTGGGCTTTGGATTTCGTTTGTTCTTCCATTTCTAGTCGGTTTAAGTGTTGTGTAAGATTGTTTATTTGTTCCCGTTCTATTTTCTTAATGAGTGAGTTCAGAGCTATGAATTTCCCTCTGAGAACTGCTTTCATTGCATTCCACAAATTCCGGTAGGTTGTGTTTGAATTTTCATTAAATTGTAGATACTGTTTTACTTCTTGTTTAATTTCATCTGTAACCCATCGGTTGTTGAGAAAAGTGTTGTTTAGTTTCCATGTAGTCCTGGAATTCCTATGGTTTCTTTCGTCATTTATTTCCAATTTGATTGCACTGTGGTCAGATAATATGCATGGGATAATTTCTGATTTCTAAGTCAAAGATATTTGATACTCAGAAAGCCAGTGATGATAGACTCAAGTACCTATGTTATAGAGTAATAGTATCACAAACCTTTTCTGCTGGAGGGTTAAGAATGTAAGTTAACAGACCGACAATTGGAGAAAAAGAAGGGCTATAAGGACAGCCAATATTTTGGCCCTAGCCCTTCAAGGTCAATAAGGACCCAGGATATAAGAGAACCTGTGCTGTAATATCCTATAACTCAGAGGTGTCCCAAATTTTCTGGTCAAGGAGATTATGGGACTTCAGAGGAAAGGGATAAATGAACTATAGTGCATCTAAGGAGAGTCACCCAGAGAAAAACATTCTCTCAGGCTTTCACAGAAAGCAAAATGGCCAAGCAATAGCCGTGACTCGTCCCAAAGGCTGACACTAACAGCAGTTCTACAAAGTACTGTCTATGGTCCCAAACTTAATCCTGAGGGTATTTGACCTTGGAAGATACAAAAAAATGAATGTTTTGTTATACAGGTCTTGCTTCGACTTGCCCTTGACCACCCAGGAAGAAAAAAAAAAGCTTAATTACAATGCATGAAATGCAGAGCTAGATTGGTGAGATGAGCTTTAGGAGGCTTAGATTCAATAGCCTCCAACATTACAAGCTTCACTGGTGGCCCACTGCAATTGCAGAACATTTGACTGTGTATGTGCACACCACTCCACACTGTGCCTACACCCACAGCCAGACTCCCCAACTCCCCACCCACACACACCTTGCTGGGGGTCTAGGACCACCCCCATACTACCTGTTCTTGCAAAATGAACTCTTCTGGGCTCTTCCTGATTGAGAGCCTGTGGAACTCCCATCCCTGCCTGTTTACTTCATCTAGTGTCTTGCCCCCAAGGCTCACATGCCTACAGATGACAGACAGAGATGTGTCTCTTTCTATGGGTGTGTCCTGTTTCACCGCAGGGACTAATTCCGTGTCCTGGCTGTTAGAACAGCATGCAGCGGGCTCGTGGGAGCACCTGTCCCTCTCATGCTGATGCTGCTTTGGGTGGGTGACCTAAGGTGAAACTGTGGGACCCCAGGCCATCATTTTCTGCTGAAGCAATTTTAACTTCAGTGGGATTAGTGGGTTTCTTTCCAGTGTGAAGTACAGGTATCGAGGGAAGCAGTTTCTGTCATCTCGCCCAGAAAGAGTGGCTATGGTCAAAACCTAAGCTCTACTACATTGTTGCTAGGAGTGTAGGTTGCTAAATCATTATGAACACCAGTATGGAGAGTCTTCAAAAAATTAAAACTAGAAGATCCATTTGACCCAGCTATGCCCCTTCTAGGTGTCTTCACAGAAGAGTTAAAATCATCACATGACAGTGATACAGGCACACTCAAGTCTGTAGCAGCACAATTTATAATGTCTGTATCTTGGAAACAACAGATGAATGGACAAAGTAAGTATGGAGCATTACACCGCCATAGAGAGAGATAACATAAAGCATTTGAAAGTAAGTGGACACCACTTGAGCACCTAAGGTTAAGTGAAATAGAAGCAAATATGAGTTCTCATATGAAGAGTTCAAAACATATATAAAGAGAGAAAGAGAACAACACAAAATAGAGGAAAAATAAAAAGGAAGTAAGTTCCAATAATTCCTCATACTACCTGGTATTCCATTATCTCAAAAATATCTTAATACATATGCTAATTTGTTTCACTTTCACTACCTGCTTCTCTTTGTTCCCTGAACAGTTCTGGGCTGTGTTTCTTGCGTGTATTTTTCTTCTTTGTAACAATTTTTTTGGTCTTCTGCCCTGAGTGACTACGTTGAAGATGATACTGTGTATTAATCATTGCTATTCGTTGATTATTTTGTTAAAGATTTCTGTTTTACCTTTTCTTTAAAAAAATAAAAAATACAGCAGCATCTCACAGCTGGGGGCGTCCCTTCTGCCCCCACTCCCCAGCCTGGGATCTCCCTCAGCCACCCCGAGCTCCTGTTCTTCACAGGGCTGTGCTAGGCAACTCCAGGACTCAGAAGAAGCAGAAGTCTGGGTGCAGCTGTCACGCGTCCAGTCTCAAGGGTGTGCTAAGCCTGCGACAGCACGGCACAGCCTGCAGAGCAGACTGCACACCCAGGGAGGGGCAAGAGCCCTCAGCCTCCACCCCGCCCACCCTGCCCACCCCCGCCCTGCCCATCAAGCTGTCCTCTCTTCCCCAGCCCCTGCCTCCCTCCTGTTCCACTCTCCACTGCTCCTGCTTGGTTTCTTAAAATAGAAGGATTTAGAGAAATTAATTGCAAAGTGATGGCAGTGTCAATTCTTATGGGGGTCACAGAAATGCAAAATTTAACTTTAAATCAGAGAGAAGAATTTATGTATGCTTTCCTCTTTGGATACCAACGTCATTAGTAAACATGTGATCCCAAGGAGAAACCAGGAAGAACAGCTGTTTTCCAGGTGCTGATGCACCCTGGCTTAAAAGGAAAGAAAGAAGGAAGGGAAGGGGAGAGGGGAGGGGAGGGAAGGCGAGAAAAGGGGAGGGGAGAAATTCCACTACTCAACCCACTCTTCAGGGAAGGTGAGAAAGGAGGGTCACCTAGCATGGAAAATGTAGGGACTGAGACCTTATCTTAAAATTAAATCAATTTTAGCAGTGCCAGCCCCACCCCTGGGGTACACTGACATGGCAAATGAGACTGAGCATGGTGGTGCACACCTGTAATCCCAGTGCTTGGGAGGCTGAAAACAGGAGGATCACTAGGAGTCTGATCTATGTAGTGAGACCTACAGACCCTGTACTAAATGCATTAAAAAAATTAAATAAATTTTAAAATTAAAAAAGAACTGGGAGCCGGGCGTGGAGGCTCACGCCTGTAATCCCAGCACTCAGGAGGCTGAGGCAAGAGGATTGGTACGAGTTCGAGACCAGCTTGGGTTACAAAAGTGAGCTCAAGGCCAGCCTCAACTGCATAGTGAGACCCTGTCTCAAAAAGACAAAAATAAATAAATAAATAAATAAAAATAAAAATAAAAAAGAACTGGGAACTAGCTCAGTGCAAACCTTGACTTCAATCCTTAGCTCCACAGGGGGAAACCCCATTTCTCTTTGCCCAGTGGCCACTGTGACAGTCTCTATCTGGCTGTCTCCCCAAAGGCCTATACATTCATAGCGGGCTTTTTGGAAGTGACTGAGTCTCAGGTGTGCAATACAGGGTTAATCTTCTGATGGGCTTGGTGCTGGCCTAGATGCCCAAGATAAAGTCTGCAGGAGGAAGTGACTCACCAGAGAAGGTGACTCATGGGAGGAGGTGACCCACTGGGATGGCCTGGAAGAGTCAAAGGTCTTCTATCTCCTCCCTGGAGTGCTTCTTGGCTTGCTGCCTGCCCGGCCAGGAGTTCAGTGCTTCTTGGCTTGCTGCCTGCCCGGCCAGGAGTTCACCTCCTCCACCAGGCCTCTGGCATGATACACACAAGACAATAAAATGAATAAAATAAAATAAAATAAAACATGTAATTGCACAAACCTATTAAAAAGAAAAATGAAGCCAATAATGGGTGCGAGGTTGGGTACAAGGTGACTGGTGGTGGCATGAACTGGAGTCAACACGTAGGCCCTCTCCTGGGAGAGGTCAGCCTGCTGCATGCGGTCACTCACAGACAGGCTCACACAGACGGACAGTCCCATCGTCTCAGTGCTGTCCTCAGTGGCATGTGCTCACAGACCTCCCGCTGGTCCACACTGCTGGGGAGTCACACCTAGACACCGGCACCCACACCATGCCCCTCCTGACACGACACCCATGACCAGTGTGCAAGTGCCCTGCAGGAGTGGGTGGATGGGTGCCAGCTCTGGCCACCATGGCGACCTCACCCACAGACACACCCCACACACTCACAGGGCACTGGCTTGCCCCTGCTGAGCATCTTCAGTGTCCCCACGCCCTAGGTAAGAGGTTGCTTCATCACAGCCAGGATCTAGGTGGGCCCGAGAGCCTCCGTACAGTGCGCCCACCCAGCTGCACCTCAGCAGCATCCAGGGAACTCAGCCTCTTGCTGCAGGCCTGCAGGGCAAGGAGCTTCTTGCTGCCCTTCAGGATTGTGCACTGCGCAGACACAGGAGTGTCCCTGGCCTGAAGGTGTCAAGTCTTGGTCCTAGTGCTGAGGTCCAGAGCCCAAGGCCATGCAAGGTGACACAGCCTGAGATCCAGACACGCCTGCTTCTTTCTACCAACCCCAGTGCAGCTCCATTTTACCACAATATCCCTTGGAGAAAGGGTACTCTGATGCTGGTGACAGGACAGCAGAGGAGCTGCTGCCCACCCTTAGTGTTGGCAAGGTGGGGTCCTGGGTCACACAGCTCCCCCACACCCACCTGCGAGGAAGAGGAGAGAGCAGTCAGGGCACATGGACCTCAGCAGCAGAGCCCACAGCTGAGGACATGTACACGGTGCAGGCTAGGAACTACACATGGCCCCTCAGAGCACGCCAGCCCTCCACTGTCATGCCTACAGCACCAAGCTCCATCCCTGCCTGCTGAGCACGTCTGCACAGCCGCATGTACACGTGTGTGCCACGCAGGTCCGCCTGCGCATGTGCAGCACAGTTGTCCATGTGAGGGCAACAACTGATCCCGAGAGCCCAGAGCACGGAGTGCTACTTTGTGGGGCTCAGAACACCTAGCCTCCTGCAGCTATAGCCCTGTTCGACAGAGGTGGAAAAGGAATAAGAAATGACTTTGCTCATTTCCTCCTGCTGCAACAGAACTTCAGGCCGTGTCATTCTGATCAGGAAAAGTATGCAGTATAGAGCACAGGATTCTAGAGAGGGTGGTAAGCCTAGTGGGGAGGGACTGCATCAGGCCAGGGTTCTGTTCTGCCTGGAAAGATGAGGGAAAGGTAAGTGGTCTGCAGGAACAGAAGGGCTGGGAAGTCAGTCAGCAGAGAGGCCGGAAGGGAGGGAGGGAGGGAGGGAGGCAGGCAGGAAGGGAGACAGGGAGGGAGGGAGGAAGGGAGGGAGGGAGGGAGGGACAGAGACAGGAGGCGGAGGGAGGGACAGAGACAGGAGGCAGTCTTGAGCTCATTTTTGTTAACGATCTCAGTCTCGTGATTACCTAGCAACACTAACCCACCTACAAAGGCCCAGTGCCTTGACAGAGTCTGCTCTTAGAGATCCCTCCTGTCAACACTTACACAGACAAGGAGGTTCCCACTTAGCTCCTGATCCTGGTGGGGACATTCACACCAAGCAGAGAGGGACCCATGCTGGGCTGAGCACCTGAGGTACACCTGCCAGGGTCTCCTGTACACCCCCCTGACACCTCTGGGGGCTCCCTTACAGGCCCCATGAGCTGAAGATCAAAAGGAAGACTCTGAAAGAGACAGAAGCACAGAACGTGTGGACCCTGCCCGCGGCAAGTGAGGCGGACCTTGAGCCATTTTTATGCCACTGAGAACAGCCCATTTCCCAGACCTCCCAGCAGGGCTCCTTGAAGGAGCCTCCTGCTCCTCAACGTTTTTTCACCCTAAGCTGCTCCGGTGTGCCCATTCCTCTATAAATAATTATACCAAGAGGAAACACGAGAGAAACATGTCTACACAGCATCGCAAATGGACAGTCCTTGGGAGAGAAACTTTGGTTTGGGTTTTGAAAATAAATATGAACC
Organism: Myocastor coypus; assembly: GCA_004027025.1. Lineage (NCBI taxonomy): Eukaryota > Metazoa > Chordata > Mammalia > Rodentia > Myocastoridae > Myocastor > Myocastor coypus. The sequence goes on along the minus strand of PVJA010007122.1, from coordinate 13,446 downwards.
CTTAAATGAGGTATGCGAGAGAAATTACCCAGTAAGAATAAAAGCTTTCTACTTTAGGCCTGCTTCCTCTGGCCAAGAGCACAACAGGCAACTCCTAAATATCAACGTGATGCTGCAGTGTGTGAAATTACGCGGTGGGGTAGAATAATAGCAGGCCTCGCCTTCCCTCTTCCATCCGTGAAAATGCATTCTACTTTAGTAAAGGGATCCAAATGGACTCATGTTCATTAGTTGGTTACTCTTAAACTGTCAAAGACTAATTCTCTGATTTGAGCCACTTCTGCTGTCCAACGTAGGGCCCGGATGCAGCGACCACCTGGGAAGCTGGCAAGAGGTTCCAGTCCCATGGCCTCCACTGCCTCCACTGCCACCACTGACCAAACCTCCCCTGGGGAAGTAATTGGCAGCCACAGGGCCAGGGCTCGCTCCCTATGCCACTGGACACCTTGCTGGCAGACGCATGCTTTAGGGGCCACAGTGCAGTGTCTATCTGCACCATGCCCAGTGCATTCAAGGGTCTAAAAACGTCTCTGGATGCTGCTCATGCTTCACTGGGCGCAGTGTGGCTCACTTCAGCCCTTTGCAAATTGTAGCCACTGTCAGTAACAGGGGCGCAGGCAGGAGGACTTGCCATGCAATGAGACTGCGGTGGCCCCCAACCTGAGAGACACCTGCGCTCCAGACACCCTGCGCATGAGCTACCGTGTCTCTGTTTCCACAGCTGTGAAATCACTCCAGTCTACAATGGCATGACTGTTTCAAGGACCAGACTGGTTCAGGTCAAGGACGTGGCAAATCATGTTAACGATGGTGATGGTGATGGAGATAATGGTGCAGATGATGACGGTGGTGGTGATGGTAGCCATGGTGGCTGTGGTGATCATATGGTTCTGAAGGAGGCAGTGGTTATGGTGGTGACAGGCATGGTGATGATAGTGATAAAAAACAATGGTGATAATAGCAGTGATGAGTATAGGTTACATTATTGCACCTCAAAGTGTTCAGAGACATTAAGAAAGCTTCTCAGAGCCCACGGAGGCCTGTCCTGAGTTAATGTAATTCTCCTCCTGAACATGTGTCTTTTCATGATTTTCATCTTGATTCTCAGTTTGCTTTGCACATCTTACCATTCCTCGGGACACACGATTCCATTCGCTCTCCCTTCTTGGCCAGAGCATCTGACCTTCCTCACAGAGCCCCAGAAGAATACATTGCTGCGGGAGGAATGCCAGAGAGTGAGCGGCAGGGACTTGCACATCCTGGACACCTGGTCCCCTGGCCCCCTGAGGAGCTCCTGAGGCCGGACGCTATCAAGAACACTGAGACTCCCCCGTCTTTGCCTGTCCGTTTCCCCTTTCAGAACTTAGTTCTCCCATGTCAGGCTCTGTCTATGAGGAATGTGTGAGCAGTTTCCTGCCAGGGGGTACAACATGGGCACACTCCACGCTGCCAGGATGTGGAGGCCCTAGCCTGCCCTGGGGCCACATTGCCAGAAGGACTCACCGGGGCCACTCTAGTGTGCTGTGTTCCTGTAGCTGCTACGCAAGACTCCACCATTCGGTTCGGCCTCCGCGGCTCATCATGGACTACAGTCCAGCGCCCAGTGCCTTCTAAATCCTCTCCTCAGCCCTGGCATTTCCTCTGCATGCCGGACCGCTGTTGATGGGGACTGGGATGGCTGCCGCTGCCATCTTGCTGCTTTCTGTGTCTCCAACCAGTCTGCACCCCTTTCCAGTATCAAATACAAATGTGGTCATACCATCTGCACCTTGAAGCCCTGGGAAGTCCCTCTTCCTCACAGGTAACACCCCAGGTCATCACATCCTGCTCAGCTCCTGTGTAACTTGTCCAATCTCGCCTCACCATGCAGCCCTTCCCGGTTTTGGGGACTGCCCAAGGTGCCTGTGAGCTGTCACATGGTGCTCTTGCAGGTCTTGCCCTACCTCCTCTCTCTGGGCCTGTACTCTGCTCCCGGCTGGCCAAGCTGGCTGGCCGTGCTCCACACCAAGTTGCGGTTGTCCTCTGCAGAGCCTCCTTCTTGCCTCCTCTCAGGCCTGGGCTGGACGCACTCCTCCTGTCCTCCAGCACACGGCACACCATCTGCGATTGCTCTGTGTCCCTCACTGACTAGGGACTCCTGCAGAGCCCAGCAGGTGGCCAGGAAGTCCCTGTCAGAGCCAATAGATCCAGACCAGCAGAGTGGCCTACCCCAATGACACAGAAGCCCCCTAGGCGCGGTTGCCAGTCCCACAGCCTTGCTCTCTCCTCCAGGCCCACCCCACCCTGGATCCACCCCTCTCAGCTCCTCCCCACTCTCTCTGGAGCATAACCCCATGCAACCTGGAAGAAACTCAGACTACCAGCTTCAGACTGGGACTGTCTTTGTCCCACTCACAGAGCAGGGGCTCTGCCAGTACAGGCAGAGGAAGCTGATGGTCCCTCATAAACAGCATGGTGTCTAGTTGTGCATGTCACATTGCAGTGTGCCTCCACCCAGCAGTGCCCAATCTAGAGAGACCCTGCCTGGCCTTTCCATAGGCTGGCAGAGAGCACAGAGCTTCCAGCCCCTTCCAGGCAGCTGCTGATTCTGCAGATCTTCCAGATCCACTTGGCTAAGCTAAGTCGTCAGGCACTCGGGTCTCAGAGCTCCTTCCCCTTTCAGCTAAGGAAGAGAAGGCAATGAGCTCTCAGGGGGTGAGCTGTCCCCACGCCATACCACCCCCAAGTCAGCAGCTCACCTCCTGACAAGGCAGTGGGGCCAGAATCCAAGCCCTGTGGCAGGCCAGGGGCCAAGTGAACAGTCCTCAGAACCAGTTTCTCCCTGTCCTAAATGGGTGATGCACAGCAGCACACACTGGAAAGGCCTGCCCCTCGCACTCCCCGCTCCCTGCCTCTGGGAGCTGGGAAGGTCACACAAGGTCAACGATGAGCTATAAGCAATTGGTTTCATACGCCCCTCCCTGCTCAGCTGGATTTGGTACTAGAGACACCTGGCATGTTTGCAAACCCCGTGCTTAGCCATCGGGGATGGGGAAACGGACCCCCAACATCTGGAAGGACAACCCACAGGGTGGTAGCCTCGGGGACAGCAGGAGCACTGGCCTCCTGCTCCACGTACTCTAGAGATGTGTCCATCTGTGGGTAACTGCAGGAGCCTCGTGCCACCCCATGCCACACTTGAGCACACTTCGATTGGAGAGCCCCGCCCACTGGCCACGGCCTCTGGGCACCTGTGAAAATGTGAAAGGAAGCATGGCAAGGGGAGAGGAGCTGTGCCTGCCATCGTGGCTTTGTGTGCCTGGGGCTGGAGCTCCCTATGGGTGACCTAAGAGGTGCCGGCCAAGAGCACACTGCCACCACAGTGTGTGCCCAGCCAGGCCAGCTGTGCTTCTGGCATTCTATGTTGTCTCTGCAGCCTGCAGTCACTCCTGGAGAGTGGCATTTCACGCTGGGGCTGTGGTAAACACTGCACACTCTGGAGTTTGCAAATCTGACCACAAGGGTCCCAAGGTGTTTGCCTTCCAAGAAGGGAATTCTGAAAGTGGATAAACCCATAAATATAAATCAGGCTACTAGTAAAAAGTGCCACCGAGAAAAATCGATAGGAGCCAGGTGCAACTCCTTGGGAGGCTGATGCAGGAGGATCACAAGTTTGGGATAAACCTGGGCAACTGTTGTAGTTACTATTGTCATTTCTGGGACAAATACCTGACACACAATTTTAGGGGAGGAAAAGTTTATTTAGCTCACAGTTCCTGGAGGTTTCAAGACGCTGCCCCCACTTTATAGGGTCTGGAGGAGGGGCTGGGGCACTGCCGTGTCCAGGATCATCTGCTCCATGCCTCTGTACAAAACCGCTGCCTGATGGGAGGGGGTGGGAGCCCTGACAGCGCGTGCTGTCAGTGTAAGGGCTAGCGCCTCTCTTGGCCACGCCCCTCAAGCCCCGCCCCCAGAGCCGCAGGCTTGACAGCCCCATGATTTACAGGAGGCTTTGCAGGGACAACTAGATACAAATCCCAACACCAGCTTAGCAAGATCATGTCTCAAAATAAAATTCTAAGAAAGTCTGGATTTGTAAGTCAGTGGCACAATGCTGACCTTGTCCGTGCGAGTCTCTGGGATCAATACCCAGTGTCATAAAAACTTAAAAACTCATGAAAGTTCACCAAGTGGGAAAGGGCAACTGGGAGGGCTAGGGTAGAGCTTTCTTCTTCCTGTTGGGGCAAGGTGAGCTGGCGTTGTCTTGGTTACTTTTAACTCATTGTGACACAAAATACCTGACACCCAAAATTAAGAAAGGAAGGGTTTACTTAACTCACGGTTTGTAGAGGTTTCAGTCCACAAGCTCTGGCTCCAAGGCAGAGTGGTACAACTGAGGGGCAACTGCTCATGGTCACAAAAGACCACAAAAGCAACAGGAACGGAAGGGCAGGAGCCAGCCTCTTTCCATACCTTGACTACACAAGCCACCTCCGCTAGGGCAGGGGCAGTGCTCACACCACCAACCCAGGCACTAGACAAGGAACGAGTCACAAACTCTAGATTCTGCTGCCTCTGAAAAGCCTCCTCCCTGCACCACCACCCCAGGACCTAATGAGGCATTAGGGACATTCAGACACGAATCATAACAGCCTGGCCCTCACAGAACAGAGCAGGGCTGGAGAGATTCAGGGCAGGTAGACAGATCCATTAACTCATGTCTGAGGACACTGTTTTTCCCTCTGCAAATGATGAGACTCACAGGACACTTGAGCAAAGGAGTCCTGTTGAGACTCTGGTGTAACAGGACCGTGCTTACACCAGGAAGGTGGCCCTGCAATCACTAGGTGTGAGATGCTAGACCCTGAGACCAGGCGCGTGTGGGCCTAGTGGGAGGAGAGACCCAGGCCTGAGTGTCTGCTGATGTGGTATTCTACCTCAGAGGAGAGGAGCCAGCACTCTGCACAGGGAGGGGAGGCTCCTGCTAGGGGCAGTTTCCTATAATCCACAGGTAACACAAGAGATCCTGCTGTCTTCTCTCCAGAAACTGGAAGTGCTGTCAGGTCCTGGGGCATCTCTGGAGTCGCATGGGACGTGCAAAGCTCCCATGGCAGCCCCTGCTGCAGGCTCCAGGACGGCTCTGGCCAAGGCTGCTGCTCTTGGATACACTGTCTTCTGATCCTTTGGCCTTAGCATCGGGGGTACCATGCCTGCACACTGGTGGCCACTTTGAGGACTGCGTCTTCTTTCAACCTTGCAGAAGAGCTACAGCCAGCCAAAGACCTGCAGGGCAGCTGTTCTTGCTGTCACCCATCTCTAGTTCTAACCTTGTTTTATGTGACAGGGTGACTGCAGACAGAAGAAGCCAGCCACTGCCACCACATACAGACCAAAGTCCCATCTGGCAGGCACCACCCAGAGCCGGGACCCTCAGGCCACCCGGGCAAGAAGCCTGAGCAAACACTGAGTTTACCTCACGCCCCATCTTGGCAACTGCTTATCTCTGCTAAAGATTCCACGAGTGCTTTCATGTTCTGCTCCTTCCCATAATCAACTCAGTGTGTTCCAGCCACAGCTGAAGCTGCCCAACGAGGCCACCGGTGATTTGCTCCATGCCTGGGTAAGACACAAATGGCCACTTGTGGCCAACACATCTCGACAAAGCTATCTCAAGGCAAAGGTTACCCTGTGGCCAGTGGCTGCTCCAGTGCCCAGAACACCTCAAAGACAGGCACCACCCCAGGGCAACTTGCTGTGCTATTGCCTCTGGGGCTGTGTGGCTGATGAGCTGAGGAAAGAATCAGACATCTTGGCCAGATGCTGCAGTCCCCAAACTCTCTGCCCATGGGGGTGGGCCTGGCATCCTGCTGTAGTGTGGCTCCCAGCAGATGGGCTCCCAGGGTCTGATGGACCTCCCAAACCTTCCAAAATAGGGATACTGCAGCCAGCCACTGGGAAGCTGGGAGCCCAGCCAGGCTCCCCAGAGTAGTCCCAGACCACTCACTTTCAGGGCTCAAATCCAGGTGGGTTTTTGTTTTTGTTTTGTTTTGTTTCGTTTTGTTTTTGAAAATGTCATGGACTTCTCTTGTTTCAGACCTCCTCTCCAGTTCCTCCCCTTCAGATCTCCAGTACCTTCTGGGAGTCAGTGTAATTAATGGCTCCATGGCTTTCAGCATTTCCAGGCTTGCCAAGCCTCTTGCTACTCACCCCACCCACTTTCCAGTTTCCACAACTCTGTGCTTCTTTTATCTCAGCTTCCTGGCTCTTTATCCTCCCGAGTTTAGGCCATTTTTACTCCTTTCCTGTCCTTTTCCCCAAAGTAAAATTCGGATGGAAGACAATTCTAGTGGCACACAGTCCCCCTTGGTTTAAAGGAACCACTCTTGCCTTTTGTAAGGGTTCTAATTGTTGTGTTGGCGTGGGCCAGGTCAGGTAGGATAGGTATAACCACACACAGCAGTCGGAATCATGAGTCACAGGGCCGGCAGGCACAGGCAGGAGGGTGAATGTGAAACAGAGACAGGACAAGAAGGGCTCCTTTCAGGGTTGCCCCTAAAGGCCTACGCCACTCACTGTCGCATGTGTGGAAGACTGAGGCTGTGTGACTGGCCAGGCCCCTCCTCTCACCCAGGCACCACACAGAATTCTCTTCATGTCCTTGGGACAGCAGGGCCTGCACCTGGTGGGAATCAGACCTTGGGACAGACTATCTATCACCAAGGGCTGGCCCTTCAAGGAGCCACTCCTGAGGTCTGCAAATTGCAAATGCAGCCTGCGTCCTGCACCTGCCAGAGCAGGCCCAGTAGGCCTGGGTCTGTGAGCAGGAAGGCTGGGGACACAGCAGAGTCTCTGCCTCCTCTGCTTGCCCTCCTCCCTCTCCTTTCTAAATTCTCTGGCCTGCTCCCCTCCCTCCTCCCTCTGCTTTCTTTCACACCAGCCAAACTCTGGCTCTCTCTGCCTTTGCAAAGGGAATGAAAAGTATCTGTAGGCGAGGAAGCCAGCTCCTGCAGACAGCCTAGGCAAGATGCCTGGGCCTCCTGTCACATTTGATTTTGAAAGATAATTCTATTTTGAGCAAAGGAATAATGAAAAGACATTCTCAGCTGTCCTGGAAAGAACTTTCCTTGCCTCTCTCATCAGCCCACAGGCCCTGGCCCAGAGGGCAGCCCTGCAGCTCAGCATACAGGCTGGCACGACGCGCCCCCATCTCACGACATGCCCCCATCTCTACCTGTCCCTGGTGACATCAGCAATGCCCACGTGGAGTGGCTTCTGTCCTTCCCCAAAGTGAAGCCCTCCCTGATCCCTCACTTCCAAGAAATCTCAAGGCCACCTCCCATCCCTGCGATCCACCAGAGCCCCTCCTTCCTGAAGGCCCTCTCCCCCTCTATCCCCCCCCCCCCCCCCCCCCCCCCCCCCCCCCCCCCCCCCCCCCCCCCCCCCCCCCCCCCCCCCCCCCCCCCCCCCCCCCCCCCCCCCCCCCCCCCCGTCCCAGGGCTCCTCTGTGTCTGGCGCATGCTGCTCACTCAGAATCTGGCACACGGATAATGCCCAAGCCGTGGGAACCACTAGAGTGAGCCTGTGAATGCTCCCGTTTGTGACAGCCTGAGGGACTGCAATGAAGGTGGGACTCCTCCCTGGTGGCTTGCCTGAAGACAGAGCAAGAAAGGCAGAGGCGAACATAGACCAGAACAACTCTGTACCTGCTGACAGCCTTCCTGGCCACCATCCAGGGTGAGGGAGGCTGAGGCACTGAGCACACATGTCTGCGGGGCCTCTGAGCCTGCACCCACCAGAGGAACAGAGTCCTGCCTTTGGGGTTCTGACAGCACCCAAGTGGGAGAGCCTTACACTCTAACACCCCTGCAGGAGGTCCTCCAAAATATCTGCCACTCAGGCAGCCCAGGGCTGTGACTGCCTCCTGTTCTGGGGCCCTGCCCAACAGCATCCAGTAAGAGCTTTCTCTCTCTCTCTCTCTCTCTCTCTCTCTCTCTCTCTCTCTCTCTCTCTTTCTGTCTGCCAGGATGCTACCCTGAGCCTGTGATGTAGAGACCAGCAGGAAGAAATGAGGTACAAGGTTGGAAAAGGGGAGCCAGGGGCCAGTTAGGGAGATGGGAGCCCAGCGCCTTGTGTCTGAGCCAGAGAGGGACAGCACACAGTCCACTGGTACAGAGCATCAAGCTCACACTCCCAGCCCTGCCTGCTGAGTTTTTCTCCATCATTCTTGCTGCATTCTAGCACCAAATACAATTGATACTGCTGCTTATTGCCCTGCCCGCTCCAGTGACACTCAGCACTGTGTGGAAGGAACACCCTCAACACAGGTGCAGGAGAGATATGAGAGCCAGGAGCAGTGAAGGTTGGTGCCTGGAGCCTGCACCTACTCAGTCAGTTCAGGTTCCGTGAGTACCAGAGTATGTGGCCTGGAGTCCCAGATCAAGGAAGGCACAGGCATGCCAGCCCAGTTCCTGGGGCACACTGAGACGGAGATTGAGACTGGGCATGGTGGCATGAGCTGTAATCCCAGCACTTGGGAGGCTGAAAACAGGAGGATCACTATGAGTTCAATCTGTATAGTGAGACCCTGTAGGCCCCATACCAAATAAATAAATAAATAAATAAAATAAAATTTAGTCATCAAAGTGATGGTGGAGCCGGGGAGATAGCTCCATGGCACAAGTGCCTGCCTGGCAAGTGCAAGGTCGTGAGTTTGAACCTGGTCCTGAAAAAAAAAAAGAGAGACAGTATTAGAAAGTGAAGGTTTGGAGAGGTGAGAGAATCTTGAAAGTGGAGCCTTGGTAAATGGGATCAATGCCCTTATAAGTGGCCTGACGGAACCCCTTTGTCTTTCTGCACTCTGAAGCTACATGCAAAGCACTATTTGTGGGAAATAAACTCCCCTCAGATACTAAAAAAAAGAAAAAAAAACCAAGGTCCACATCCTAGGTTGAAATTCCCTCAAAGCATGAACTGACACAAAGACTTGTGTAGAGGTAGTTTATTTTGGAAATCAAAATGAAGCACTGGTGAACAAAATTTAACCCAAGATTGTTTTCATTTGGTGCCAGTTTATACTGCTAGCTACCGATGTTCAAGATTTTGGCAAGGGTGTTAATACATTCATAGTTCTGAGCAGGTATATACACCATAATAATGAAGGAGAGATTACAAACCGTCCTAGGGGTCAATCACCAGAACCAAAAGGAGGAATCATGCTTCTGGAAGGAGGTATTTCCCTGGGCACCAGCAGGATCCAGATGGTGTTAAGCTAATAACAGAGTTAATAGCTTCTTGTTTCTGTGGTACTAGCTTGTGTCAAAGCAGGCAAGCATGGCTAGAGACACCACACTTTCAATATCCCATGCTTACTAATAAACCATACCTTTGTAGTCTTTCCAGGGCTGTGTGATACACATTTGTCAGCTCCAGTTCAATGGAAAATGGCAAAAAATATGAATGAATTCTTCTGTTGAGACTTACAAAGAATCCAGAGCTCAAGAAAGTACTTTCTGCTATTTCTAGTTGTGTATGTGGTCACAGTGTTGGAAAACCTACGGATTGTGGCAACTATCACTGGCTTCTGATGTTACCCACGTGTTTCACTTGGCAGTGGGATGATGTGGGATCATCTTCCTCATCCTCGTGTCCTCCTATGGGCCTTTCTCTTCATCACAGTCGTTGCACTGTATCACGCATTTGCTTACACATAAGATCTGTGGTCACTCACCCCACAGGCAAGGCAGTTGCTGTATCCTTTACCATTATACCAATACTGAATCCCTTGACCTACACCTTCAGGAATGTGGAGTCAAAAATGCCATGAAAGAACTTCAGAAGAAACCAGGTACGCTGCTTATCACTGACTTGTGTGCCTGAGGGGCAAATCTCTGCACAAAGGCAATGGAGTCCAACACAACCCAGTAACTTCAACACACTGGGCAAAGAACGGTGGATGAGATCCTTTCAGCTTCAAATAAAATAGTCCAAGGGGTTGTCCAGATAGCTTAGCAGATTAAATCACTTGCTTCGGCAGATGCAGGGGACGGGGTTCCATCCCCAGCCTGCCATGTCAGTCACACCCCCAGCGCAGGCTGAGAGGGTTATTGAGGCTGGGTAAGGTGTCACGTACCTTAAGTGAAGATATTGATCTTCCGGATGTGGGAGACACAGCTGCGGATTGATGCCAGTGCCGTAAGAGGCAGAACTGAAGGATCAGGAAGGAGGTGGGTGGGGTCGGGTTGGGGCTGTGTAGGTTCTCTTTGGAGGAGCATCTCATGCTACCTTTTTTGACCAACTCAGCTGTCCTCATCGGGAAGGGAGCTCAGGACCTAGTCGTTCCTAGGAATGCCTATGGCCCACTTTGAGTGAGCTCTGGTCTTCACTTTCAGCATCAGTGTTGGGCTCCAGAGGGGAAGAGAATGCACTGTTCCGTTTTATGGAAAAGCTCGTCACATTGGCTTTCGTGATGAGAACTCATCTCCCCTCCTCAGAGGACCTCAGAATCCTACTGCTTCTGAGGTTGGCTGTGCTATCTTCAGGGGAGCTCTGGCTCTTACTTTCAGCCTCACTTCCTAGATTCACTTCAGATCCCTTAACCTGCTGACACAGACTCCTCACCCCACTGGCACTGACTTTCTAGCTTCCACCATTGATCTTTGTGTCTTCCCAGCACAGATCCACAAAACATGCCTGCATTACACATCATTATGGTCTCTAGGTCTTCAGCTAGACTCATGCAGGACATTACCATGGGATTCAGGACCTCAGCTGGAGTCCTGGGTCTTTCGTATGTGAATAGAATTCCTGCACTCTTGATATATGCCTCTTTACCTGATTCACTTAAAATAGTATAAAATGTTTCCTACGTTGTATACCTCCCTTTGCAAAACCCCAAACCATAACACTCAACCTAGGCTGTGTAGCCTGTGCACAATATAAGGGACAAAAAGCGTCTTTTTTTTCCTCCCTTCTTTCTGTGCCACTTGTTTTTGCTGGTTTTGACTGCTGCGAATGGTTGGCCCTCTGCCATGTGCCGACCTGCCTTGGAGCCAGCTGACTACGAATTGATATTTCTACAAACTGTGACCTAAATAAATATTTTCTCCTTTAAAAAAAAAAGGAAGGCACAGGCAGTTCCAGCTCACTGAGCAGGAGGGAGAGGAGAAGCCGTGCTTCTCAGCACTGGTGGAGGGGTAAAGAAGAAGGAGGTGCCCCTTCACAGGTCCTCCTTACCCTGGTGCTCTTCAAGGCAGTATGGGACTTCCAAGTGACAGCAGGGAGATTGGAAATGTCTCCTCCAGGTCCTGGAGCCAGGAAATGGCTCATGCTGGGCACATGTCTCTCATGGGTAGAACTGCAAAGTCATCTTGCTTTTCCTTTACTCATGTTGTCTCTGGTCTTCCCTACCCCGTCACCAATGCTCTGCAAACAACTTCAGGGCGGTACAACCTTGCCAAAAAAACTGAGTAAAAAGTGATTACTAGAAACCCTGGTCATGGGAAGAAGTGGTATATTTTAAGAAATTGATGGCTGCAGACATAGCTCGGTGGTCTAAGCACATGCCTGGCAACAGCAAGACCAGGGTTGGATCCCCAGCACCACATGCCACGCCATGACAGCCTGGAACTCTGTGCATACCAAGATGCCACCAAACCTGGGTGTGGTGATGCACACCTACAATCCCTGCGCTGGGAAGGCTGAGACAAGAGGATCATTATGAGTCCAAGATGTATAGAGAGAGACCCTGTGCAAAACAAACAAACAAACAAACAAATAAATAAATAATAAATGGAAAATGGGAAAAAACAGAGGGGTCTATTTTTTCCTTATGGTGTGATGGAGAAGATAAGACACTTCTAAAGGGGACAAGCCAGAAGTGGAGATGTAAACACAAACTAAGAATATGAATAGCAGAATGAGTACATTTCTGGCGATAACATAAATATAAAAATCAAGAGTAGGACATGGTGAGAACTCTTGGATATTTGAGATGCCCCACCTGAGGACTCAATGCATGCCTTTCAGTGGACAGCTTAAGACTAAAGGCTTAGTTGGTTTCGCTCATGACCAATTCATTTGTAAAAATAGCTTAATGGCTGCATGGGGGCTGAGTTAGTATAGAAACCACACACTTTATTGGGAAACTGGGTCAGTACATAGGGCTTATGATGACTTTTGCTGCTACTAAATTCTAAGATGAAAATCATCTCTTAAAAGATCAAGAATGACTGGCAGCACCTGCTTAGAGTTTGGAGATGATTTCCAGGAAAGTAAGTTTAAATGACCAAAGATGGATGCAGGCTTGAAGGTGGGTTCTGAAAATGGTGAGGTGAAATTTGTTCCTTCTTTTCCACTGTTTGGAATTTTTTGATGTAGCTTCATGGTGCTCATGTCTTATTTTCATACTGAGGACAACCTGTCATCAGCTATTTAGAACCATTTTTAAGCAATTTCAGTTCCAGAGTTCAGCAACAGTAAAAGTTCTGTGTTCAACCACGTCTTCTGTGGCCTTAAGCCGTGGTCATATGGAATGCGGAGGCCATTCTACAGTGATAATGCATAGTGTAAACCTCAGAATATGGAAATATTCAGGAAGTGTGGTCACAGTTATGTTTAAAAGACTAAAAGGAGGAACTACAAAAACATACCTGAATTTTTGAAGTGGAAAAATTATTCCATTGTTAACATTGGTCCTCTTTGTCTACAGGGACTATGGGAATTGAAAACTTCTTTCTACTTCTCTGGCTTCCAAATTTTCATTACCAGGGAAATGTAAGGTTTTTTAATGAAGGGTACAGCACCTTGGGGAGAAGAAAATGTTGAGCCATGAATTCTGAGCAGCAGGATGGGGGCATAATTTAGTTTGTCATCCTTTGTCTTGCTCATGAAAAAAGGCACAACTGGCTGAGTCTTTGCTGTCAACAGAATTAAGATGACGCAGTGAGCATTGGAGTCCCCGCTGTTTGAGGCACAGTCCAAATAAACTCCAGTGGTTCTGCCAATCCTGTCATCTGCGCAGGACACATCTCAGGACAGAACGCTTCACACTACAGGAATGGGCACAGTGTTGGGAGCAGCAGGGCAAGCCAGCAGCCTACCACACACAAGCAAGCCAGGCCAACCGAGCCACGGTCCCACACCAGCTCCAACTCCACCCACTCACCCCTCCTGCAGCCACCTTAGAACTCAAAGCCCTGGGGAGCTAGTGAGGCAGGCCTGCCTCACGGTAGGTGTATTCCCAGACACTAACCAACTCCATATGGCAGATGCTGCCCCAAACTGACAACAAGATGCTATTAACCTGCCAACAGGTACTCATTCCATAAAGGGAATTCAATGGGTTTCACACAAAATAATTTAAACCTTGATTGTTTGCAGCTTATCTCAGCCAGATGAAATCATGGGATGGGGGAGAGGAAGCAGCTCCTGCAAGGGTGGGGTGCCAGTGGGGGGGGCTGATGAGGGGGT